>JBBPBX010057330.1:0-22470 GCA_038048925.1 Garcialebias charrua | reverse complement strand
AGCGTAACTCTTGGAAAAATGAGCTGGTGTTACAGCCAGAACTCAGATAAAAACAGAGCAGGTTTACTGCTGCACCTGTCTGCCTCTCCACACACAGCTCAGCTCAGGGGGCAGGACAGGGGCGCAGTACTGCGCTGAAACCACGCCCACGCGCTGACACGCCCCCAGCGTTTCAGACCAGGGCACAATCATGTTTTTTCATGATTTTTGAGACTTAATTTTATAAGGTAAACAATGTTTTTAATCAGTCAGATTTATATGGGTGATTAATAACACATATTTATGCCGTGTGACAAACTCAAAACACAAATTTAATTTTACTTTACACGGTCTTTAAAGCTCATTTAATTTCACCACCAATATAAAAAGCTGAGATAAATTTATTTTACATTATATAATAGCAGTTTATTTTATTTTATAAACATACTATTGATTTTATATTAAATTATTTACATTTAATTTTAAATATCTGTAAACATCTATGTCATCTGTATATGATACATAATAATATATCAATTAAGTTTGTATTTTATTTTTGTTCCTTTTCTTCAGTAAACAGTGTTTACCTTGCTGAATAATAATTGAGGACCTCTACTGTAGGGCTTGCAGTTTAGCTCCTGATGTGAGGAGCACAATCTTTTCTGCACCGTTCATTGTAGGGTTGGGTTCTTTGCTGAGTCAGGAAGTCTGAATTCCAGCAGCGTGACCGACCTCGGCTCTTATTAGTGTGTTCCTCAGTGGTGGGGCATGTGCACTCAGTGAAGCCCACAGTAAGGCTGCTGTTAGAGCTCCCAACACTCATTCCCTGTTCGATCCCTCTACCTTTGACTACGTCAGTCTCAAGCTCCGATGACTTTATTCCTGATCATTGGCAATGTTTAATCTGTCAATTTATCAGCTGCTGGGCTTTCCATGCTGCACATCTGCCATTGCAGACAGTTTCTGTTCCAAGCCAAACCTGCTTTTATATTTTACAGAGTCTCAAAGATACTCCTCCTTCTGCTTTTAAATTGCTGAATAGCGGACAAAGTTGCGCTGGTAATTGACCAGAAACTAGAGACACTTCAGTTCCAGAAGCTAATGAGCTGTGCTCTGGAGCCAAAACAAGTGACCCTGGAGTACCGTATTTTCCAGAATATAGGTTGCGGCTTTTTGTCTATTTTGCATGCCCTGCGACCTATATTTAGGTGCAACCTATTTATGGCTTTTACAATAATGTCAGCTAACAAATATATATTTTTAGGTGTTCATCCTGCTAAAATTAAAATACCGGTACATGCAGGTCTGTTCGCTGCTATAGGACGTGACGTAGGTGCAACCTATATTTAGGTGCAACCCATTTATGGATTTTTCCAATTTTTTGGCATTAATTGGCCAAAGCGACCTATATTCCGGTGCGACATATATTCCAGAAAATACGGTACTGTATCCTCCCTGTCACTGTACTCTTGTGCTGATTTGTCTTTTGTGAACCATTCCAGCTGCATATCTGCCGTCATTAGCTAGTCGTCTTGTGTGACATTGCCGTCATACCAAAAGGTGTCCTCACAGAGATGATTTATTCGGTGTTGTCATTCCACAGGGTTCCTGTAGAAATCTCACTTCATCCCTAGCTTGTGGGTGGCTGACTGGGTGGAAATGGGTTGGAATACCATGACTGATCACTGAGACAGAAATACTGTATGCTGGAATAGTCAGTCACATTGCGGTCTATAATAACAAATTGAAAAGTTGTGCTGCCATCTTTGTAGGTGCTACACAATGTCCTTAGTGGTAGATTATGTAAAATTTCCATCCACCCCATCATCTTTACCCGCTTCTTACTTTGTGGGTCACTGATGCCCATATCCAGCAGTTTGTGGGAAAGGTGGAGGACACCCTGGACAGGTCTCCAGTCCATCACAGGGACACATAGGACATAGGACATTCACTCTCTCACTCACAATTTAGAGTTACCAATCAATCTAACATTCATGTTTTTGGTCTGTGGGAGGAAACTGGAGTACCCAAAGAAAACCCAGGCATGCACGGAGAGAACATGCAAACTCCACCCAGAAAGCACCCCCACCCCTACGGCTAGGATTTGATCCAGCAGTCTTCTCACTGAGAGGTGTCAGCTCTACCAACTGAGCAACCATGCCACCATCATGTAAATTCATTAATTCACCCTTTATTTGTACAGGTTAATCCCATTGAGACTCGGGAACTCATTTACAAGAGAGACCTGAATTTAACAAAGAGTGATGACAACAATTGACAACAAAGACAGTAATAGACAATGATAAAAAATACATACATTTTTTTACAAGTGAAAATAAAATGGAAATTAAAAGGATAATTAAAAGGAAAAGTAGCGATAAAACAGCTAGATTGTAAGGTGGTGTAGAAAACTAAAAACAGGAACGTCTGCATTGGTTTTTGCCAGGAACTTATCAGATGTTTGAAGCCACTTAGAGAGGTCAAGGTCGAGAGCTTCATATCTTTTTGCAAGATATTCCAGGAAACAGGAACGGAGTAGGAGAAGGCCCTTTTGTCTAGTTCAGTCCTCACTGAGGGAACACTGCAGGTAATAATGTCCTGAGAGTGCACGCTGTAGCTGCATGCAGTGACGTGTAGGAGGAGATTTATGAAGGCAGCAGACCAAGAAGTGGTTTAAAGATGAAAATGTACCAGTGAGAGTCTGTATGAAGTTAATGTTGACCAGTTAACCAGTGAATACAGGGCAGTGGGTATGTTAGTAGACGGCATCCAACATCTGCAGGGTGCTTGTAGGAGCATGCATGTAAATAATATCACCGTAATCAATGGAGGGAAGGAAAGTCACAGTTACAAGGCGTTTCCTAGCATTCAAAGTTAAACGGGATCTGTTTCTGAAAAAAGAAACCCAGTTTAACTTTCAGTTTCCTTAATAGGTTTTCCATGTGAAGCTTAAAAGAGATATGCGAATCGACCAAAATACCCAATTTATAAGAATCGACAAACTCAGTATGAACACCATTTGAGGATAAAATCAGAGGAAGAACTGGGACCGACTTCCTGTATATTCATATTAAGGGAGATAACTGTACTCAGTGAAAAAGTCCAATGTTTTGCTGTTATTTTTTATAATGATCAGAGCCTGAAATTTAAGGCACATAGTATTACTTTTTTTTTTAATGCTAGTTTTAATTGTTGCTTTTCTTTGGGCTGCTCCCTTCTGTGGGGTTCACCACAGCAAGCGAACAAGCATGAAGGTGTTGAGGCTCTTTTGGTCATCAGTTATTATCAAGACGAGAGACTTCATTCTTTAGCCAGCCAGGAAGGAGTTTATTCAGTTTGATACAGATCAATCCAGCCAAACAGTTCTGTCTAATTCTGACACTTGCATTTCTTTTATAACCCAATATGATAAAGGAGTTTACTTCCCGGCAAGGGAAGAAAAGTTGCACGTACATAGTTTAGAAAGTACACAAACAGTTCTGGTTATCAAGGAGGGTCTATTTCCTGTCAAGGGATTAAAGTTTTGCAGTAATGGAGGGTTCGCACGAAGGCAAAGATTAATGAATTTGTTTTTATAGGAAATTACCAGATGTTTTCATGACCTTCTGTTCTGAAGTATTTATACTGAATGTGCTGTCCAAATGTTGAATTTCTGCCCTGACTTGTTCTATGATCAAACCTACAAAGCCAATTAATTTACATCAGGTGTTCTTCCCGACACAACCCCAGTGTTTCCCCTACCATTATACAAGCGGGGTGCCCCACCCCGTCAACAGAACTGAGCACCCCGCCTACTAAAGCGAACTTGCCCCCCACCTCCCACCCGGCACTGACATAGCACTAAGCTAGCAGCACGAAATACAGGCTCTCTAGCTAAAAAGCTAAAGGTGCCTCTTCCATCATGCTGAACGCCCCTCGCCCCTGCTCAAAACTGTTGGTACAAGCTTTGCTCAGACATGTCTCCGTCCCTCCACATCAAGAAAAATCCTGGATGAGATGAGCACCCCGCCATGGCAAGTTAACGAGGGGAAACACTGAACCTGACTCAAAACCACAACCTCAGGTTAAAAAATTGCAGCACTGATCACCAAACTACTGCAGCCCCTAGAAACACTACTTTTTTTTTTTACGATGTAATTTTACACTGATGCTTGTTGCTCTTTCTAGTTATAGAAATAACAACTACTGTACTGAGTCTAATCATCCTGGAATCCTTTTTATTTATATGTGTAAAAACATTCTGTGGTCGGTGTTGATGAACACTTTGCATGTTTAGAATTAAATAATATAGCCAACCAATCCCACAACCACTTTCATAGTTTAGTCCTGGCTCTTACTGGGTATCTCCCACATTGTCACACAGTAATTACAATTCATATAAAATGAAAACAATGTTCTCCTCTACAAAAAGGAAATGGATAGATTGATGGATCAATGGATAACTGGAAATTTCTCCTATGTTTATAATCAAATGATGCTTGTTGCTTCACAGGATCTGCTGCTAACAACACTGAAGCACATAAGATGTTTTCCAGCTTCACTGTTCCTTTCTTCCTTGCACTTTCCTTTGAGCCCTGTCTGGTTTCATTAGTAGGTTCAAGCTAACAGGTCAAATAAAATACTTAAAATATTTGTTCTGTTTGAGTTTTATTTGTTTAGCTCCAGAAGCCACATGATAATTAGTTGACTCTGAAGCTGATGTACTTGTTTCTCAAGTGTGTTTTGTACTGTAGTCTGCAGCCTATTGTATGCACACTTCACATTTCTCAGTCTGGAAAGGATTTAATCTCTTGAATCTCAACAGATCTGTTATGTAGTTAAAGTGAGAAGTTGAACTGTTAATGCTTCTTGAGGGAAGAAAAACTAAAGAGCTTGAGGACTGAAAATAGATGCTGGGTGTTTCTGTTTCTATATTTTATTTTTCTTTCCATAAATCTGAGCGCTATTCCACAGACGTGATCTTGAACATGTCATGTGTTACTGTCTCACACAGTCACTCTGTTAGGAATGTCCCAGCATGTCTGTCTTGGTTCCCTTGTTTAGATTCCTACTTGTGACTAGTTCATGAGTATATGTCTCTTTGCAAGAACATCATCCTAAAAACAATCCATCAGGTCAATTCAATTCAGTTTATTTATATAGTGTCAAGTCACAACAGAAGTTGTCTCAGGGCACTGAACAGAAACATTAATATATAAAATGAAGCCAAATAGTAAAAGTTCTCTATCTAAAGAAGCAACACATTGTGTTGAATCTTCACTTCATCACAGTCTCCCATCCTGAGCAAGCACAAAGGAGACAGTAACAGGAAGAAACCTCCAGCAGAACCAGGCTCAGGACAAGCGGACATCTGTTTCAACCGACTGGGTTTGAGAGGACAGGAAGGAGAAATGAACACAGAATGAGATGTTCAGGTCTACTTTCTATAGGAGGAAAGACAAAAAACACATGTTAAGATAGAAATAATTACAAATACAAACGGGTAGAACAAGTAAAGACAGCAGCAGAGGGAGGAAATGTGGTCAATTTGTCCTTCAGTAGTCTAAGCCTACAGTATAACAGCATATACACAGCAACCGCCTCACTCGGAAAGCCCACTGCATGGCAGGTGATCCCACACACCCACTACACAGCTGCTTCAGACTGCTGCCATCAGGGAGGAGACTGAGGAGTCTCCAGGCTCGAACCAGCAGACTGAGAGACAGCTCTGTTCATCAGGCAGTCAGGATGCTAAACACTCTGCCTGCTCTGCCCCCCTCCCATTTGAACTGCCTTAACACTAAAACTTTCTCACACATTACCACACAACACAAAGATTTTAACACTGGACTCTGTGTCATCAAACGGGTTATTCACTAAACTCTCGGTCATGTGCTCATACAGTTTGCACTACTTCTCATACTTGCACTAATGTTTGTATTACATCACTGCCTATAGTCATAATACTGTTTACATTCTCTGTTTACATTTATTAATACTGTTTACTTTTATTACTACTGCTTACATTTAATTACTACTGTTTACATTTACACTACTCTAATATCTACACCACTGCTGATACATATACAGTGTGCTCTGAACGGTCTTATTTAGGGATGCCCAATGTGCCTTACTGCATATGCCACTTTTTGCCTCTATAACAACATCAACTACTACCTCATACATATACTGTGTACATTAACTCATACGCTGCTTTGCCACTTTGCAAATGTCAATGCTAGAAACCTTTAGTTTATTTTAGTTATACTTTTTATACTCTTTTTTTATACTAGTATGCAAAAACTCAGGACAGTATTATGTTCATTAAATGTTTAATGTTTTAGTTTTAGTTTTAGAGTTGGTGTAAATTTTCATACTCTTATACCACTATGCAAAAACTCAGGACAGTGTTAGTTTTACTATTTTATGCTTATGTCTATTATTATATGTTTCAGTGTTTCAATGTTTAGATGTTTACTGTTGCACCGAGGGACTGAGAGAAACGCAATTTCGGTCCTGTGTATGTCCTGTACAGTACATATTGCAGATCTGACAATAAAGTTGACTTTGACTTTTGACTTTGATATAAGGGATAGCTCATGAAACCCAAGCCAACCCTAACTATAGGATTTATCAAAAAGGAAAGACTTGAGCCTAATCTTAAAAGTAGACGAGGTCAAGAATATAAAGAAGCTGTCATTCATCTGAGTTTTTGTGACTGTTTGCACAGGCTTATGGTTGCCTGAGGCAGTCCCATAATTGCTGCACCAAAACACACAGTCTCATTATGTTGTGCTAATAAAGCCGAGCTCAGTCAGCCACATGCACGCGTCGAGGTGTTCAGCCCCAGAGCTCACTTTCTTCGCACACGCCACATTTCTTGCACATGCAGGTGTTTCCTGACATGCATGTCAGCTTTATTTGGAAAGTAGAATCTCCCACTGGGCTTGTTGGACACTTAACTGTTTCAGGCACATGGAGCACATCTCTGTTGTTTGGAGCCTAACTGGTGGAGACAGGCAACTGCACCTGTGTCACCCTGCAGGGTGCTGCAGCTGAGCACAGGGTGAGACCACAACAGCCTGCATGATCTGCTCAACCCCAGCTAACGTGACGCCCTGCCTCCTCCTCTGCTGCTTGTTTGATGTGATTCAGGATGATGTGCCTCAAATGAAATGAACACCTCAGCCTCTGCTGAGTCAAAGTCAGCTGAGCTGCAAAAATGAATGACGGGCAACTTTCTAAACTGATTAGTTATTCAACAAAAACTGGCAACAGCTGTTCATCAGTTCTGTGGACATTACTTCACAATGCCTCCATATCAAAACGAATGTGCCCATTGTGCTTTTGGCTTTTTCACCTACTAAATGTTTTTGGTTCTGACAAATCAAAAGTTACTACAGTATGCCCTTCTAAAACCACAGTACTACACCAGTTTCTAGTATTTTTATATATGAGTGGCTTATTCTGATTTTTCTTTGAAGAGTCATTTCTTTTTGATGCATTTTTAAATGAGCAATCAGTTTCTCTAAATTGGCACCAGATCGTTGGGATTTCTGCCCCTACGTCTGGAAATCTAAAACTAAAGTGCTCAGTGTTACTGGACAGAGGTATTATTATCTTTGCTGATTCCAGTAATAAACCCTTTTTACTACAAAATTAGCATCTACACGTTGATGCGTGTGCACTTATTGAAAGGAGGTTGTTAAATTGCCAGTAGCTGTGTATTTATTCTGTGTTTGCTGTTGACTCCACACACTCACAGGACTGCAGTTACATCCAAGGACAAGTTTAAAAATATACTAATTAAAGCTCCGCTGACATCATCTTTTAACTTTCCATAAAATGGCACAACATATATATATATTAAGATTGACCTCTGATCGTTTTTGCTAAAACAATGTTAAATTAATTAAAATTCCTCTCAAAAATAGTTTAAAATTAGCGCCTTTTTACATGATAAATACGGATTTTCCCGTCGCGCGATTATGACGTCAGACACAGACTCGCGTCAACTGCGCACATTGATACAATGGACGAAGATGCAAACGCATCCGTCCAATTTAGCCATTTAAAACTTTATATTTTAGCGGTTTGTCTTCAGAGAAGCCAAAGTCTGTGGCGGTTCTACTCACGGGCCCGTGCCCGTGTAAGATGGACCCTGGCCCGCCCTCCGAGCAGAAGCGGAACCATGCTCATGGCACATACCGATACCAGCCTTGTTTACGTATCGATCCAACCCATGATGCACGTTGGCTTCAAACTATGGAATGGATTTCCTGAACGGAGGCGTGTCTCATGAACCCAGAGTAACAAGACCCGCCTCACATTCAGGAAATCCAGTTCATAGTTTGCAGGCAGCTACAAGCGTGAGGGGCTGACTGAGTACTCTGTTGGGTTTGTTTTGGCATCGTTTTGAAAGAGCGGGTCGTTTGTTTATGGATTGTTTACATGGAGCTGGACGCTTGTTCCTGTCGCAAGATCGGACAACACTGGTGAGTGCATGCTAGCAGCTAGCCGACTTTTCATCGTAACATGTGCGTTGTGTCACGGAAATATTTTACACTCAACACCGCAAGACAACAACGTTCAATGTTTGCAGAGCAGAGCTATATAAACACATCTGCGTCACATTAAACCGCGGTCAAGTTAGTTTTACGCCGGACATTCCATCGAGCTCAGGGCTTCAGCCAGCGGTGTGTTTTTCTTTTTCATGCCGGGTTGGGCGCTCTGATTACGGCAGCTGTTTCAGCTCCCGCCTGGGAGCTCCGTGGCTTCGCATCATAATACAGCTACTAATATAAAGCATGTAAAACACTAAAAACAGGAACATGTCTGTGTTGGTTTATGCCAAGAACTGAAAAAAAATTATAACCTGCTGTTTACTCGAAATAACTTTGGCTTCTCTGAAGACAAACCGCTAAAACATAAAGTTTTAAATGGCTAAATCGGACGGATGCGTTTGCATCTTCGTCTGTGTCTGACGTCATAATCGCGCGACGGGAAAATCCGTATTTATCATGTAAAAAAAAGGCGCTAATTTTAAACTATTTTTGAGAGGAATTTTAATTAATTTAACATTGTTTTAGCAAAAACGATCAGAGGTCAATCTTAATATATATATATATGTTGTGCCATTTTATGGAAAGTTAAAAGATGATGTCAGTGGAGCTTTAAGGTCCTCACAATCCTTGAAGGAATGCATATCACCTGCAGCCTTTTGGTTTTAAATTAAATCATCTTATGTTGATAAATGAGCACGTTGTAGCAACTTGGATCTAGCATTAAAACTTAGATTGGGCACAGTGGCATGCAGGATTGCAGGATGTTTTGTGAGTAACTCTCACTGACTACCACATCAAATGTTAGCTTAATATCAGCAAAACTGGCTGAGTTAAGTAAGTGTTATGTGTTGTCATCATTGTATGTTCCTATACAATGATGAAATTGGCTGTCGGCATATAACCCATTGCCCCTAGGATACACTCAGGTGGAGCAGTGGGCAGCTATTGAGCGCCCGGGGGCACTCAATAGCTGCCAAACAAGTTAAAGTAAAACACAGTGAGCAGACGCTATGTTAAAGTTTTTGATATGTCCAAAAACATGCATGTTAGGCTGATTGGTAGCTCTAAAATTGACCCTGGGTGTGAGTGAGACAGGTCCCTCTTGTAAATGAGTCCCCGTGACTCAACGAGGCTAGCCTGTATAAATAAAGGTTGAATGAATGAATGAATGAATAAAGACTGTGACTGTAGACTTTAGACTGTGGGCGGAGTTAAAGCCAATGATCTAAAATAACTCTAGAATGGCCTACTGATTCTAGCTAGGTGAGATTTTTGCCAGCCATCTTGAGAAGTCCTTTGTGTATTACTCTGTAACTCTTTGTTCAAGGATTCACGGTTCTTTATTTGTCATTTGCATCACATGTGGTGGAACGAAATTGTGTACACAGTACAATTACATCCAACAAAAGTATTAAATTTTAAAAGAAATACAGGAATAAGATCTAAGATATGAACTAGGAAAAACATTAATAAAAAATACACTAAGCACTAGTAGCATAAACACAATACAGTACGCTGAACAGCAGCACGAACATGAGTCTGAGTGAGCAGATGAGCACGCATGAACACAGCAACATGAAACAGATCAGCAGCAACATGAAACAGATCAGCAGCAACATGAAACAGATCAGCAGCAACATGAAACAGATCAGCAGCAACATGAAACAGATCAGCAGCAACATGAAACAGATCAGCAGCAACATGAAACAGATCAGCAGCAACATGAAACAGATCAGCAGCAACATGAAACAGATCAGCAGCAACATGAAACAGATCAGCAGCAACATGAAACAGATCAGCAGCAACATGAAACAGATCAGCAGCAACATGAAACAGATCAGCAGCAACATGAAACAGATCAGCAGCAACATGAAACAGATCAGCAGCAACATGAAACAGATCAGCAGCAACATGAAACAGATCAGCAGCAACATGAAACAGATCAGCAGCAACATGAAACAGATCAGCAGCAACATGAAACAGATCAGCAGCAACATGAAACAGATCAGCAGCAACATGAAACAGATCAGCAGCAACATGAAACAGATCAGCAGCAACATGAAACAGATCAGCAGCAACATGAAACAGATCAGCAGCAACATGAAACAGATCAGCAGCAACATGAAACAGATCAGCAGCAACATGAAACAGATCAGCAGCAACATGAAACAGATCAGCAGCAACATGAAACAGATCAGCAGCAACATGAAACAGATCAGCAGCAACATGAAACAGATCAGCAGCAACATGAAACAGATCAGCAGCAACATGAAACAGATCAGCAGCAACATGAAACAGATCAGCAGCAACATGAAACAGATCAGCAGCAACATGAAACAGATCAGCAGCAACATGAAACAGATCAGCAGCAACATGAAACAGATCAGCAGCAACATGAAACAGATCAGCAGCAACATGAAACAGATCAGCAGCAACATGAAACAGATCAGCAGCAACATGAAACAGATCAGCAGCAACATGAAACAGATCAGCAGCAACATGAAACAGATCAGCAGCAACATGAAACAGATCAGCAGCAACATGAAACAGATCAGCAGCAACATGATGTGATATTTCACAGTGATTATTCTGGTTAGATATTCATGAGTCTAACAGCCTCAGGGTAGAAGCTGTTCCTCAGTCTAGTGGTTCTACACTTAATGCTCCTCAACCTCCTTCCTGAGGGGAGCGGGGCAAAAAGTGTGTGTGCTGGGTGAGTGTGGTCCTTCATGATGCAGGTGGCTCTCTTCCTGCATCTGGAGGTGTAAATGTCTGTGATGGTGGGGAGACTGACTCCAACATCTTCTGTGCAGCCTTCACCACTCTCTGTAGAGCTTTTCTTTCTGCAGCTGTGCAGCCTCCATGCCACACGTTGATGCTGGAGCACAGGATGCTCTCCACTGCACACCTGTAGAAGGAGGTGAGGACTGAGCTTCTCAGACCAGCTCGTCTCAGCCGTCTGAGGAAGTAGAGTCTCTGATGACTTTCTTGATCAGGCTGGTGGTGTTGTTGCTCCAGCTGAGGTTATCATTCATGTGTACACCGAAGTACTTGTAGCTGGAGACCACTTCCACTGCAGATCCTCTTGTTTTTGGGGTGGTGGGTAGGTGTGTTTGTTCCTTCTGAAGTCCACGACCCTCTCCTTTGTTTTCTTCACATTGATGTGAAGGTTGTTCTCTTTGCACCAGCTCTCCAGCAGCGTGAACAGGAGAGGGCTCAACACACAGCCCTGAGGGGAGCCAGTGCTGAGGATTATGGTGGAGGAGGAGAAGTTGTGGATCCTCACGGACTGTGGTCTGTTCGTGTGCTGTATGTTGTGTTATCAGTCCTTAAATTTGTATTTTTCCTTATAAACAATTGCATAATATGAAAACAGAAGAGGAGTATTGTTGATGAGCTTCCCAACATGGCCGTTCAAGTGTCAGAAGAGGCAAACGCTGCCGTCAGTTTAACTGAGGTTCTTTGAATAGTTCTGCTGTTTGTAATGTGGCTGCTAATGTGTGACTGGACTAAAGATGTTCTGGTTGAATGGTTTAGCTGAGTCATGTATCTGAAGACCGTTTGCTTGGTTGTGTATGGCTTTTCCTTTATTTATTTATTATTATTTTACAACTTAATAGATTATCTAATTCTTGGAGGGATAAATCAACAAATACAATTATTTTTGTCCTGTTGTTTTATCTGTCGAACTGTTTCTCTTCTTTCTAATTGAGAAAAAATTCTCTGTACTGGCTTGATGAGATAACAGCAGACGTTCATGTCATTTTGTGTTTCTTCCAGCAGCCTTGACTCTCTCTTTCTGCTCAACAGCTGACAACGATAATCTGAATAGCATCCCAAAATCCAACATGCAACACTCGACTCAAACCCGTTACTGTTCTCTACTGCAGTTGTTTTCTGTGTCTCCTTCTCTCATCGTTGTTCGTGCAGCTTGCAGGAGACTCCTCAAGCGGGAGCAGCAGTGTAACTTTTGTCTCCTCTCTTGTTTGGTGGTCCAGGTGGAATCGCAGGACACGTTAAACAGCATTTCGCTCAAGTTTGACACCACACCCAACGAGTTGGTTCAGCTGAACAAGTTGTTCTCCAGAGCAGTGGTGCCTGGCCAGGTACGAACACCCGCGCACGCCTTCACTGATCGGTCCAGCGTCATCGCAGCAGCACTGTCCCATCCACAGCCACTCACTAACACCACATGCTCATTCTGGTGCTTCAGGATGTTGCTAAAGGCAACTCTCTGACTCATTAACTGCATCCCTGTCTCTCTTGTTTGCCTGCTAATCACAGTGTCATTTGTCCCATTAGACTGCAGTTCATTCCATCCCATTTTGTTTCTAAAAAATACAATGATGCTTAAAATCAACCCGTGATGCTGTAGTTCCCACTTCAGTCTGCCAAACACTCCCCTAGCTTTAATCTTTGTCCTTTTGTTTTTCAGCAATACTCCCAAAATCTGGATCGGGCATTCTTTCTTTTTTTTGGCAGACATCCAGTATTTCTATTTTGTCTCTGTATTTCCTGGCATGTAAATCAAATCTGGTGGAATGGGCCTGAGCCATAGCCAGTCCGGCTGGCCGTCGTCCCCCACCTCTTAGCTTTCGGCAGCCGAGTTTAGCATTGCGCAAACAGAATGCGGTGACGACACACACTGAGCCATCATCTCTTCTCTTTTCCCACTTTCACAACCAAGACTGAAGTTAATTAGTAACAAATCAAAGCTTTGCTTCTTGCCAGAAAAGCTTTGGCCAGATTAATACCTTAACCCACAAATTTCCCAATTCAAGTCAGAAAATCATGACTAAAAAGAAACGTGTGTAAAATATGAGACGTGTTAGCCATGTCCTAATTCAAAGTGAGAAGTATTACCTGGTTATACAGCTCAATTAGCAAAATACCCACCTTGACAACTGCATACAAACTTAAAACGTAACATTCTGTGATATTCTAAAAAAGCTAAGTCTGGTCCTCTGGACATTCAAAAAACAAACCAATATCTACTGTGATATTGGTTTTATAATGATTTGAGGACGTCACATTATGCACAGCCCTTTTCACTCTTTTACATCTGTAGCTCAAATATGAGGCAACAAGCAGAGGACCATTTGCTGAGCATAATGGGCTGAAGATAGGAAGGAACTACACTCTACTAGTGTGAAGCTCAGAAAGTGCTCTTACATCTTACATGCCATCTTTTAATTATTTATATCGTATGCAACCTTTTCTTACGTCTTCACCAAAAATGTTCAAAAAGTTTCAGGATGTTCCAGACATTGTCCAACAATCAATAACTCTTAATGTTATGTGAAACAACTTGAGAGCTTGTACTCGTACTGTATGTTTTCAGGCTAACCCCAAAATTACACCACACGCGTTACGGCTCCGCCCCGCTCCGGTCCGACCTCCGCAGCAAATACGCACCCTTTATAATCAATGACAGAGTTTACACTGGCTCCGCACGGCGGCGGCGAGCAGCGGCGAGCGGACGGCAGTCCGTCAAAATTAGAAATTTTTCTATTTCTGCCGGACGCCGGAGCTGTGCCGGAGTCAACTTTTGAAGATTACGTCGCACCAACAGGAAAAGGAACGAGCACAACTTCCGTATTTACAAAATAAAATCACCACGGGCGGACTAATCCTAGCTCTATACGGATTTATTTGTACAAAAATGCTGTCAAACTATCATTTATGACTATTCTATGACTAAACTATTATATTTATGACTATGACTACGCCTACAAACGCAATACAAGAAATAAATAAATAAAAAAGTATTTTATTCTGAAATGTAAACATCACTTCCTGTTGCTCAAACCATGTAGCTCATTTACGAGAGAAGATCAAGGCAGCAGTCTCTCTACAGTTGTTCTCCTTCTTCCACCGAATGAATTGTTTTGTTCTGACTTACTTATTTATCACTTGATTTATCGCGCGATCTCGCACGTGTCTCGGAGCGGCGCATCCAGGCGGACCTGAGCGGAGCGGAGGCAGTGGGCTTTGGACTCGCTCAGCTGCGACCTGCGGACCGGAGCGGGGCGGAGCCGCGTGCAGTGTAATTTTGGGGTAAGCAGATCAATGTAATGTACAGGTAGTCCTCGACTTACAATGGAGTTCCATTCCTGTGCGGCGGCGTAAAGCGAATTTCGACGTAAGTCGGAACATACGTACAGTACTGTATTTTACCAAGCACTTAGCCTATCCTAACACAGTACCCTACATAATTATCAAAAAACACATACATTTGGAGCCATAATGAAGGGAAAAAAGAGTTAATTTCCTACTGGTATGCTGGTGAAGCCGTTCCTCCGTCCCTCCTCCATATTCTGTTATGCGTTTACGTTATAAAACCGCTATCCAGCTCGGTCCATCTGCCATAAAACCACTGTCAACCTCGGTACAGTAAGGTCTGTTAGCATGTTAGCTTGTTGCTCCTCCAAGATCTGTAGCTGCCTGTACTTTTCCACTGCTTCGCGCTGGTTCTGCAGTTAACCTCGGTCCATACGTAACCTCTCCGCCTCTGTATTCCTCCACCCGTAAAACCGGAAATTGCGTAACTCGGCTTTTAAAAATAAATAAATAAATAAAAAGTTTTTAATGGGAGATGCGTCGTAACCGCGAAACGTCGTAACTCGAGACCGTCGTAAGTCGAGGCCTACCTGTATTTATTTAGTCAGTTTAAACTTTTATTTACTGTTAAACAAGTTCACTTTCCAATCAAAGAATTTCTAATTTGTTTAAGGCTAGGCTATGTTAGTTTTTGACTAAGCTAGCAGTCCCAGACTTTCACTTTAAATCGTGTGCACTTTGGTTGGATTTTATTCCTCTGACGTTGACACAACAGCTAAAGGTGTATTTCAAATCGTAACTTTTATGACTTTGTAAAATTTCCGTTTGAACAATATGTAAAATATTACGTTAGCCTGTTAGCTTCTTTGTGGCTGCATCACACAGCAGCTCACAGTCACCATCAGTTTTTATTTTGAATGGTTTATAAAGCAGCTAAAGGCCATGCTGTGTTCAGGGAACTGCAGGGTGACTGTTTGGCTGTTTTGTGACATTTCAGAAACCAAACAGGAAATCAATTTATTGGGGAAATAATACACAGCTTCATTAATAATAAATACAATAATCTACTTTAGCCCTAGGAATAAATAAAATAAATAAGGAGAGTGGTGGCGCAGAGGTTAGAGAAGGTGGGCCTGTGATTGGAAGATTGCTGGTTCAACTCCCGGTACCGACAACGTCAAAACGTGGGTGGGAAAGGTGAAGCACCCACACCTGTCAGGAAAGACATCCGGCGTAAAAATAATTGCCAAGTCTTCGTGCGAGTTAGTTCACTGTGGTGACCCCTGAAGAAGGGAGCAGCCGAAAGACGAAAAATAAATAAATACAAATAAATAAATAAATGCTGGCATGAATTAAATTCCTAACTACAAAATCCACATGTTACACCTAATCACTGCCAATTTTCACACCTGTTGTCACGTTCCCTCTCTGTTTTTACCTGTTAATAACATGAGACCGCTCATGTGATTTCATATTATTTGTCTTGTCAGACCTCTTCCTGTGCTGTGCGTGAGAAATTTTTTGTCTGTGGTCGTGTATGTGGTGCGGTGCACTTTTGCACAAGGACAACAACTGTGTAAATACACACATGGGTTGTGTTTGCAGGTTCTGTACGTTCCTGATCCTGACTGGGTCTCCAGCGTTGGAAGCTCCCCCTCCCTCAGTCCCATCAGCCCCCTGTCTCCCACATCCTCCGAAGCAGATTTAGAGAAGGTGACGGTATGTTGACGCACAATCGCTCGCACACGGTTATTAAACCAAGATAAGAGAAATACTCAGCTTTAGTTATTTCAGTAACGACAGACAGAACATGTTTTCTACCAACAGTCGTACAATGATTTCTGTAAAAAAGCTATATGGTTATCTTCGAGTTGTCTGCCACTGAAGCAGGCGGTCAGTATCGAGAAACTGGTGTTCGATTAGCCCCATAAGATCAGCTGTTAGACCTTTAAGCTGCTGATTAATTTGCATGGTACCGGTAGTCTTTTTTTGTTTTACACACACATGCAGCTTAATCCCTTTCTTCACCTTTTAACTCACTACCACTCACATCTGCACAGAACAAAGACTTCATCTCCACACTTTTAAAGTTCTGCTCAAACCACCAGGTTAGTGTATCATGTAATCAACTTCAGAAAAGAACTAGAAGTCCAAAGAAAAACTGCCATGTAGGTTTTGTTATGTGTCTGTCAACAGTGGGACGTTTTATGAAACAGTCTCTGTGTGATTGTGTGTCTGTGTCTTTGTAAACTTTCTTGTTTCTGGGCCTTGACTTCTGATCCACACAAGATAATTTAATAAAATGTTGTACACTTGTGCATCATTACTTAGTGGAATGACTCGTATACCCCCAGCTTCAAGGTCAAAGTCGCAAATCAAGGTCAAATTTTATACAAGGTGTTTGCTTGCCCAGGCTATTTCTGTAGATTGCTGTTTTGCTGTATAATAGTTTGTCGACGAGCGTCTAATGTGCTGTGTGCGGTACTCTTGTTAAACATTCAGGCTGTGTCCCTATAGCTCTTAAAAAGAATAAAACTTGACTAAATAGAGAAGGTATAAGCAATAACTTCTGTTGTATGGTCTGGGGTCCCTGGTAGGGACGTAGTGTGGGGCGCTGGGGGACCTGGTCTGAGTTCCTCATCCAATGACTGCTTACTGTTTAAATACAAGTCCTGCTGCCTCAGTCAGACTTTACACAGTGACTCACAGTCTGGGTCAAACTTTAAAAAACTCTCTAGTGTGGTGTGATAGTCTACTTACTCTGGCCTTTTTGTGAGAATAATGTCTACTCAACCATCGATGCAGACTGAGGCCATGGTAAATGCACGTAGCTGTATGCAGCACACAAGAAGTCGATGTCCATCATGGCAGAATAAACAGTCTTGATGACGTCTCTGTGTAGACTCTACAGGCTAGTGTTGGGATGTGTGTTACCGCCCAGGAGTTACACACACTGTTACAGAATATGAGAATGTTTTCTATGTTTTATGTCTGTCCAGAAGGTTTAACGTTTTTGCTCTAAATTAAGAAGGTTAGATTGTATTTGATACACATCTTGATCAACCACGGGCGGCCGTGGCGTAGTGGTAATGGCAGTCGTTCCCCGATCGGAAGGTTGGAGGTTCGAATCCCGGTTCCCCACACCATGTGTCGTTGTGTCCCTGGGCAAGACACTTAACCCCGAGTTGCTCCCAGTAGGACTGGAAAGCGCCTTGCATGGCAGTCTGCCGCTACCGGTGTATGAATGTGTGTATGAATGGGTGGATGGTTGGTTTGTAAAGCGCTTTGGGGCCCCTCATAGGAGGCTGGAAAGCGCTATATAAATAAGCTCCATTTACCATTTACACATTCACTTATTCTTTGAAATAACTTTAATACTGTACTTGTCTTTTTTGTGGTTTTGACAGTAAAAACAGCAAAAACATTTGACTTTGCCATGGCTGTAGATGGAAAATATCTGTCAGATGTAAACAACAAGGACAGGCTTTATTCATGTAATATTTTAGAGAGAAAAACAGTAAATGTAATGTTCACACCAGCAACAAAAATTATTGCTTTTTTCAAAGATTTTGGTGGTTACCATTTTCACGAGCGGAAGCTAATCGTCTGTTTTGAATTTAATTATCTTATTTGATCATCCTAATAATCAGGCTGATTGTCATTTTAGATAATCAGCATCAACCACTGATTAGATCCAAAAACAAAACAAAAAACATAATGGTAATGCATCTTCAGTCCAGGCAGCTTTGCCAGTTTGGCTGTTATGGATCAAATGGTTTTGATTAACTCAGAACAAATCTGGATTTAATACATTTTTAATCTAAATAAATCCACCACTGCAGACTTTCAGAAAAATAAACATGCTTGGCCATTTAGAACAGTAACCAACCCTCAATTCTTAAAACATAATCATATTTTTAAACCCCAACAGAGAAATAATAATGTCAATCATTGGTCATTTTTTAAATGTTCTTTTAAATTTGAAATGAATAAAGAATTTAAATAAAAAATTAAAAAATTGTTAATTGAGTTTTAAAGAGTGTGTTTCTGGTGTGCAGTGCTGTTCATTGAGTTTTCCATTGTTCTTTGCACAATCTGCTACAGGAGCTCCAAAACACACCTCCAGCTAAAAGGCATTTTTTTTCTAAAGACTTTCAGGTTTTTGAGTCTGTCTGATTCTGATTCCTCAACAAGTGGCTGCAAAGAAAGAAGCTCTTCAATTTGCTTGCTCTTCTCAAGGGTGGATGTCTCCTCTCGGTCTGCGCTTTGCTTTTGCTTTGTCTTGTCTGTGAAACTGTCTGAGAGCCTCTCTTCTACAAAATCTTCTGAATCATAACTATGGACTTCAATTTGGTCAGTTGGTCCCTCAACACAACTGATAACATTTCTTCAAAAAGAAGACAGGCTGTAGGCGAGCTGATTTGCCCTGTTGGCATGCACACAGCTGGATATCTCATCGACTTGGAAGACTTGATGACGTGTCTATCTCTGCTGTCATCTGTGGATCTTAAGGACACATATTTAATTGGATTTATGATAACTGGTTCCTGCTTTTTGGATTTGTCTGGTTCCTGGTCTATCAACACACAAGGAAGACGTCGGCAGCAAATCTGGACCTGGTCAGGCTGCCTGCCTTACATGATGGCTTGGTTCATGTCTCGAGAACCCAGACTTTTGGCTGAATGGATTTGATCTCGGGATTTTTTCAGGCATGTTCCATTTGTTTGGTCATTTTAATTTGGACATTTTGGAAGCGAGTGGACCGACACAGACTGAAGGTAGATGTCATTAAAGTTCTGCCTGTTTCCAAAACAATCGTGTTTATCTGACATTCGGCTCCCTGACTGGCCTTGACAGGTCGTCCTATCTCAACACGCCTGAGAAGTTTTGTAAACCTGACACTCTCACCCTCCCAAACCTTCTACTGAGGAATTTCACTGACGTTTCAGAGGAGACAAGCTGAATAAACATTCTGTCATCATTTCAGGACTCTGGATTCGCCTCTGGCCGTCCTCACATTTTAGGGGTGAAAATGAGAAGTACAGTACTTACTTCAGTGCATAATAGGACAATTATCATATGTTCTCAAGTAAGTAAAGTTTATTTCTAGAGCGCTTATCACAGACATATAATCACAAAGCACTGTACAATAAAAATCAACGCTAAAAGTATACAAAGAATAAAACAAGCATAAAAACTACAAATATAAATCAATAAAGAATATAATAAAATCATGACATAAAAGCCTGAGAGAATAAAAGTGTTTTCAGTTGTTTTTTAAAAGCCTCAACAGAGTCAGCAAAATGAAGCTGCATGGGCAAACTGTTCCACAGCCTGGGGGCCACGGACTGAAAGGCCCTGTCCCCTTTAGTTTTCAACTGCGTACGTGGAACATCTAAGAAGTTCTGGGTCTGGGAACAAAGGCCACGGGCAGCAGAGTATTTAGTTAAAAGCTGACAAAGATACACAGGAGCCATTTAAAGCTCTGTACGTGAGCACAAGGGCTTTAAAACTGATTCTAAACTCAACTGGGAGCCAGTGAAGTGAAGACAGAACTGGAGTGATGTGGCAGTATTTACTGAGAGAAGTCTGGCAGCTGCATTCTGAATCACTTGTAGGTGTGATACAGAAGACTTGTCAAGGCAAATAAAAACACCTATATAACCCTAAAATATCGACACCATCGACATATCGGTCAGACTAACTTACACCATATATATTTATATTGATATAAAGGAACTGTAATAGTGAAATCCTAGCTCTCATCACGAAGAACTTGATGTTCATCATGTTTGAAAAAGAATCACAAACTAAGATTTTTTTTTCCACTTATAAAAGCTTAATTTTGAAAAGCTTGATACATTCAGCTATGCAGGTAATCCTTAGTAAAATAAAACAAAATAGCGCAAACATAATTTTTCAAATGCATTTTCAGATATATGTTCAGTGTTTTATGGTAAATCTGCCTGAAGTATTTCTGAAAGCTGGTCAGATACTGAGGCTCAGTAATTTAAGAGCAATGGCATCAATTATATAAAATGACAAAATAGTGGTAAAAATTATGGCTTACATGAAAAAATAAATCCAAGTCAATGTTTTTTTTATTTATTATGGTCAGTAATGCTTATGGAATTCCACAAGGGTCGATTCTCAGACCTTTTCTCTTGACTTTAATTGCACGTTGGTTTATGAGGACAAAACAATCATTCTTATGGTAGTTCCAGACTAAAGCTAAACTTTATAAATGAGATATTTTCAAGACAGTGTGACAGTAAGTCCTTTGAAAGGTCTACCTTCACCCTGAGTCATTGAGTTGTGCACAGAATACACACCCAACAGATTCAAGATCATCATATAATGGCCTTCTTACCATACAGAGAAATACATTAAAAAAAATGCTCATATTATCTTTTTTCATTATGACCCTGTTCACTAAACTCTATGCCAGAAAATCTCATTATGGCTACAACCTGGAAAACACACGTGGACTGGAAATGAAGCCATTAGCTTGTTTAGAAGGACAAACAGGAAAGAGTAGCTGTTAAAGAGGCTTAGATATCCAGTATATTCATTCAACCTTTATTTAAACAGATAAGTCACATTGAACCTCCAAGACTCATTTACAAGTGAGACCTGTTGGACAGACAATAATAGTGGTGAAAAATGACACATAGGGTTTGGAGACAAAAAAAAATTCCTAACACATTTTTGACCTCTGTACCTGATCTTTTTATATTACAGCTTATGCTTCTTATTCATTAGCCCTCGTCTGTAAAACATGGCATTACAGTCAGATTGATTGCATATTGTCCGTGTATGAAGTGGCTTCAGGTCTGATCCAGTCAGCAGAACACAGCCTGTCCTCGCAGCTCTTAAGAGCAGCGCTGTAATCTCTCCCCCAGGTACTGTGTCTGCAGCATCTGAACGATCCAATCATTGAGCACCGCAGGAAGACCAGAAGTCCCTTAAGTAATATGTCTGTTTGTTGGTCTCCATGGAAACATTGGTCTTGTTTTGTGCTTTTGCAAGAAAATGGATGCTGCAGGTCTCCACTGTCCCTGCCACTACAGTCAGTCCACTCGAATTGTGACGCGCCCCGACCGTAGGCGCCTTCCCTCTGGTCTGCTGTCGTCTCGGTCGGTTAATTTCTCCGCGGCCGCCAAAAAACGAAGGCCCCCGTTCGTTACCACTTATCTATTTAGGTCATTGCTTGCGAGAACAGGAGCGTACTCTGCGTCTCTCGACGGGGGAGGATCAGAGAGGGGGGGCTGTGACTGCACAGAAATTAAGCCTTTCAAAGTGATGCTGTGTCTGATATTTAGAGCAACTAATGAACGGAGCCGCTCGCGCTTCCAGACAAGCAGCCAAGCAGCAATTATTCCAGGCAGAGGAAGTGTGCTTGGAAGGCAGAATGGAGGGGAGATTACCTCGCTCGATGTGTCAACGAGATGGTGTGTGTGTGTGTGTATACTCATGTGTGAAAGTGTTCCTTTATCTATCAGCTATTAATATTTGGGAACGCTTTCTTCCTTCCAGTGTGTACATGTGAGTGAACTCATAGCAAGCTGGCGCATGCAGCATCCAGGCAACTTTTTTTGTATTATTTATTAATTTATTAATTTTTGTATTTATATTTTTTTAACCACAGGAAGGCCCTTTAAAACTCCCTCTGCATCTTGTTTTCTCCAGAATCCCCAGCATCTCTTAATTACAAGCTTATTTTTGTGCTTGGCACACTCGTCTTAATGAGGATATTATCAAAATGAATGGTTCCAGGAGGTGGATCGTAAGAGCAGTGCGAGCAGTAAATAGCTCGTGGAACTCTAAAGAATAGGAGCGCTCCGAAGAGGAAGGAACTGCGTTCACATTAATCTCTTTAAGATTGGAA
>JBBPBX010057329.1:0-14414 GCA_038048925.1 Garcialebias charrua | reverse complement strand
CCCCCGAAGGCCCCAATGCCATAAGCCCATCCATAGCCCAGATCCCAACTAGGCGGCCTACCCCGCCTCCCTGCCCCATCCACAAATGTCAAACAGAGAATGGGGGTGTAAGAAAAAAAAAAACAGGAAGACTCAACTCATCCCTCTCCAATAAGGTGTTGATGCATGCTGTTATATAGTGCGTTTAAAATGGGAGGTATGAGGCGGCGACTGGCACAGACCCACCCCCTCCCCAGAGAGCAGGCAGTGCCCGTTCACCCCCACAACCCTTGCCCAGAATCCTAAATGTCTACATGCTATATATGAGAGTGGGAACAGGTCCCGGAGGTGAGACTGATTGTACATCCCACCACCTATATGCACCGTGTACCCACTCAAGACCCTATACAGTACAGGTAGTCCCCGATTTACGAGCGCTCTGATCTGCGAGGTTCCAGACTTACGAGCTGCGAATTTTTGGAAAAAACGAAAAAAATACTGAGTTTTCATGTGTTTTTTCACTACAGTTAGTTAGTTAAGCATATAAACACACGTTTCCGATCATTTTTATGCACTCAAAAGTAGTTTTTAGATGAAAATAGAGTGTTTTTAGTCGCGCTAGCGAAAACCGTTCCAATTTACGAGCGGATTTCCGGATTTACGAGAGAAATGGCGGCCGTTCCAAATTACGAGATTTCCGGTTTACGAGCGCCTCGTTGTAACGGATCTCGCTCGTAAATCGGGGACTACCTGTATATGCATGTGTCGTGAGAATGTTATTAGTGAGTGTCTAGGTTGTATCAAGTTTGCTGTTGTAGTAGCTGAGAGACATCCTTAACACACACTCTGAGGGCTCACTAGACCATCATTTACAAGGTTTGACCAAACTGTTAATTCTGATTTCAAACCCTGGCCTTAAAGTTAATGGGAGAACACTGGGCTCTTAATTTTACTCCAATATGTTTTTTTGACTACATTCAAACGTTGTTGTTTTCACAAAGTCAAAAGTCAAAGTCAACTTTATTGTCAGAACTGCAATATGTACAGGACATACACAGGACCGAAATTGCGTTTCTCTCAGTCCCTCGGTGCAACAGTAACCATCTAAACACTAAACACTAAAACATTTAATAAACATAAGCATAAAATAGTAAAAGTGTAACACTGTCCTGAGTTTTTTCATAATAGTATAAAAGTATGAAAATTTACACCAACACTGAAACACCAAACACCCCTAAAACACCAAACACCCAATGAACATAAGCATAAAATGAAATAATAAAAGTGTAATACTGTCCTGAGTTTTTGCATAGTAGTATAAAAAGTATAAAAAGTACAGGTAGTCCCCGATTTACGAGCGAGATCCGTTACAACGAGGCGCTCGTAAACCGGAAATCTCGTAATTTGGAACGGCCGCCATTTCGCTCGTAAATCCGGAAATCCGCTCGTAAATTGGAACGGTTTTCGCTAGCGCACCTAAAAACACTCTATTTTCATCTAAAAACTACTTTTGAGTGCATAAAAATGATCGGAAACGTGTGTTTATATGCTTAACTTGCTAACTGAAGTGAAAAAACACATGAAAACTCAGTATTTTTTTCGTTTTTTCCAAAAATGTGCAGCTCGTAAGTCTGGAACCTCGCAGATCAGAGCGCTCGTAAATCGGGGACTACCTGTATATTATAAAATAAACTGAAGGTTCTAGCATTGACATTTGCAAAGAGTGGCACAGCAGCATATAAGTTAATGTACACAGTATATGTATGAGGTATTTGATGTTGGTATATAGGCAAAGTGGCATATGCAGTAAACAAGGATATGCACAAGTCACAACTGCTCTAAGAACACAAAGCCTGCTGATTTCAGGGGTTTAATGACCATATTTTCTGGAATATGGTAAACTCCATAAGTGAATCCAATAATTCTCAGTCGGGTCATCTGGACAGTTTCTTTTTTCTATCTGGAGGGCTTCATCAGTCATAGGACTTCCAGCAAACTGTTTCCCCCACCAAGAAGTAAACACTTTAATTAGACCAACCAGTTTGTTGGAGCCAGGATAGTTTCTGGGGGCCGTCCTGTCTCTCGTCGACTCCTCCCAGGCGGGCAGCCACAGCCAAAGTGGTTCAAGACAAGAAAGTTCATGCTCAATAATCCAGGTAAAAAATCCAATAATTCTCAGTCGAGTCATCTGGACAGTTTCTTTTTTATAGAAACGTTTCACCCTCTATCTGGAGGGCTTCATTAGTCATAGGACTTCCAGCAAACTATTTCCCTCACCAAGAAGTAAACACCTTAAAGCCCCACTGACATGATTTTTTAATTTTCATAAAATTGCTCAAAATATATATATTTTATCATTTAAATATGTTCGTTTTTGCAAACAAAATGATAAATCACTTTAATTTTGCTTTAAAAGTTATTTTGAACTTCAAGCCGTGTTTAATCATGGGAAATCCGATTACACGCGAACGCACCATCTGTGACGTAGTGTGCGGCAGAGCTCTGGGCTTGTCACAGTGCGCGGGTGTGCGCAACTCGACACGAAAGTATGTCTGATACAGCATCAGACCTAAATTAGATCCTGTTGTTTCTTGTTCCATCACCCAAACTATTTTCTGCTTCCCAAAATGAAGACAAATAACTCAAATCTTCACATAGATTGATAAATTCGTCGGGTTTTAAATTGTCCACTATTAAAGACACCAGAGCCCATCAATGTTTGGCGTGCACACCCTCGGCTTTTAAACTGCCGCACACTACGTCACAGATGGTGCGTTCACGTGTAATCGGATTTCCCATGATTAAACACGGTTTGAAGTTCAAAATCACTTTAAAAGCAAAATTATAGTGATTTATCATTTTGTTTGCAAAAACAAACATATTTAAATGATAAAATATATATATTTTGAGCAATTTTATGAATAGTAAAAAAAATTATGTCAGTGGACCTTTAAGTAGACCAACCAGTTTGCTGGAGCCAGGATGGTTTCTGGGGGCCGTCCTGTCTCTCATCGACTCCTCCCAGGCAGGCAGCCACAGCCAAAGTGATTCAAGACAAGAAAGTTCATGCTCAATAATCCAGGTACCAAATCCAATAATTCTCAGTCGGGTCATCTGGACAGTTTCTTTTTATAGAAACATTTCACCCTCTATCTGGAGGGCTTCTTCAATCATCGGACTTCCAGCAAACTGTTTCCCCCACCAAGAAGTAAACACCTTAATTAGACCAACCAGTTTGCTGGAGCTAGGATGGTTTCTGGAGGCCGTCCTATCTCTCGTCGACTCCTCCCAGGCAGGCAGCCACAGCCAAAGTGGTTCAAGACAAGAAACCAAGACAACAAACAAGAAGGCACGGCCAGTCAGCAAGCAGTCCTATGACTGATGAAGCCCTCCAGATAGAGGGTGAAACGTTTCTATAAAAAAGAAACTGTCCAGATGACCCGACTGGGAATTATTGGATTTTTTACCTGGATTATTGAGCATGAACTTTCTTGTCTTGAACCACTTTGGCTGTGGCTGCCTGCCTGGGAGGAGTCGACGAGAGACAGGACGGCCCCCAGAAACCATCCTAGCTCCAGCAAACTGGTTGGTCTAATTAAGGTGTTTACTTCTTTGTGGGGGGAACAGTTTGCTGGAAGTCCTCTGACTGATGAAGCCCTCCAGATAGAGGGTGGAACGTTTCTATAAAAAAGAAACTGTCCAGATGACCCGACTGAGAATTATTGGATTTGGTACCTGGATTATTGAGCATGAACTTTCTTGACCATAAGTGAATGTTTCCACTTTGATTTTCTGCAAGTCTCAGTTTGATGACTTTACGGAGAGGGAAGAAGTCTACTCGCACTGACTTGAGTTGTACAGCATTTTTTTTCCTTGTGGACATTTATGAGAAACTGTAGCAAAGAAATCACGGAAATCCCCTCCCATCTTGACAGTTCCTTCTTTATATACATTTCTGCTTCCCTCACTGCGACCAGACATTTTTGTTAACCCCCAACTCTTGCATAGGAGGATGACTGCTGTAACCACTCAGCCACAGCTGCCTCTTATCTTGACCTGGAGACTGGCTCGCTGACTGGCAGTGCCTTCTTGGCATTGTCGCCATGAGAACATGCCCAAAACATTCTCTTATCTCTATCTGGAGATAAACAATAAAACAATAAAAGTTACAGTATTTTCTGGTGTATAGGTCGCACCTGTGTATAGGTCGCATTGTCCAATTATCACCAATAGATTGGAAAAATCCCTAGATAGGTCGCACTGGTGTATAGGTCGCACCTACGTTTAGCTCTGCTGCAAATGTCTGCCACAGGAGCGCACAGCAAGGCTTTTAAGAAGATTAACACTTAAAAACAATTATTTGTTTGATAAAAATTATAGCAAATATATGTCTGAGCTGAACTTTTCCTTAATAAATGAACGTAATTGTGAAATGAGCTGGATTTAAAATTTTGTTTCACCGAAAGTGATAACAAGCCATATATAGGTCGCACCTGAGTATAGGTCGCAGGCCTTGGAAAAAAACATAAAAAGGTGTGACCTATACAACAGGAAATACGGTAGTTGTTTCTTGATGTTTAGGGCATAAATGGATTATTTTGTCCTTTCTCTTTTCTACTTTTGTTTTGTTGGGAAGCTGTTGATGACTTTTTCCAACTGAGTGTGTTTCTGAACTCATTTTGCTGCTGAATACTGGTTATCTGCTTCATTACACATCAGTCTGCAGGGAAACAGAACTTTCTGCAGTTCTCCCATAGACGAGCATAAATCAGCTTCAATAGTCTGAACACCTCCTTCATTACCAGCAGCTGCTGTGTGGGCTCATGTATATACAGGTAGTCCCCGACTTGCGAGCGCTCTTACATACGAGGTCCCGGACTTACGAGCTGGCAAAAGCATTAACTGTTAGCATTAACTGTTAGCATTAACTGTTAATCATACAGTAACTTCATCCATCTGCTGGCAAAATATGTCCTGAACCACTGGATAGACTTTCACGAAACATTTAGAATGTAATTATTGGGTGAACTTTACCAGCTAACTTCAGGATTCAGCCCAGTTGAACATTCCACCATGGTGCTGGTGAATGCTGGCTAATCAACACCAGCACCAGAAAGGGCTGTAACTTGTCAACTTTACAGATACAGTAAATGTGGTCAAAGCACACTATGACCACATAGTGTTCTATGTATATACTTATACAGGTAAGTATATCTTACACCTGTGTGTACTGTTGGATGTACTAGTTGTATTAAAGAGTACACTCAGTTCAGTGTGACTGTAAACCAAGTACTTTAACTTGTCATGGAGGATGTTCTATGGACTAAAGAGGTTTGTTCGCATGTAAGAAGTGTTTCCAATTCAATTAAGTTTAGTTCAATTCAGTTTATTTATATACTGTAGCAGCAAGTCACAACTGAAATTGTCTCAGGGCACTGTACAGAAACATTCATATACTTATGTAAAGCCATTTAGTAAAGTTATCTATGGATAGTTGACAAGCTAACATTTCTGCTGCTCTCTCAGCTAGCCAGCGTCAGGGCAGACAAGACGTTTCCTCCCTGTGCATCAGACAACCCAGAGGACCAGGTCAAACCCATGCTAGACTGGGCCAACGGAGGCTTTCTGCCCAAAGGAGAAGACGGACTCAAACCAACTCCCAGCTGCAGTGAGCAGAGCTGTAGAGCTACTCTGCCTCATCTCATTTCTCATTTGCACTTTTCTGTTTTGTGAGTAAATGTGTTTGTTGTTCTTTCTGCAGATGGGAACCCTTTGGATCACCAGATTGTCAACGTTACCCTGCATGAATACTTTGCTAGTGCGAAGCGGCCCAAATACAGTTTGTGCAAAAACAAAGTGGCCCCCGAGGAGTCCTGCAGCAGAGGTACAGGTCAAAAGGTCATGCTAACTGCATCCAGTTATTTGCAATTTTTTTATCTGGTTGCTTTACCACCTGAGAAAAAAAAAAGTATTATGAGGTTGATAAGTACTAATTATCCCAAAATATTGAAGTAAATTAAGTATTGAAGTGAAAATTGAGAAAATAACTTGTTTCTTATTACAAAGTAATAATTAAGAAAATAAAAACTAGAAAATTGAAAAGTGCACACGTATTCACCCTAACCAACACCGTCATAAGTTGCCTGTTCAATCGGATCAACATGTGGGCAATCTGAATGATCTCTGAATAATTTACACTCCTGCCACCAGAACCTACCCATCTTCAACACCTCCACACAGGTCAGAGACAAAGTACAGACCAGGGTTGGGTTTTAAAAACAATAACTTATACATACAAGATTATCTTGGGTGGGGGTGAAGACTTTTGCAGCCTGCTGTAATGTATTTCTATAAAACAGACTCCTTTGGACTGATTTCTGAACCTGTCAGCATTGAATGAAGTTCAGTTGTTTTTTATCAGTCTTGTTTGTGCAGATCTGATAGAAGTGTTTGATTTGTTTGATGATGATGCAGACGTTCACATTACTTCCCGGTGTTTTATGTCTGTCAGAACAAATGGTGAATGAAGTCCGAGAGAAGAAGCTAAGTATTGAAGGTAAACTCTTTGTATACAGTATGCTTACGGTACGGCTACTGCCGTTTGTTCCCAGCTCTATGATATATATATATATATATATATATATATATATATATATATATATATATATATATTTATAACATCTGTTGGTGGTGGTGTGTGTGTGTGTGTGTGTGTCCTTGTTTATGCTACTTTGTAAGGCCCGTTTTTCCAACTTATACTACGTTGTGAGGACAACTGCTCCTTATGGGGCCCAAAGCCCGAGCCCCATAAGAAGAAGTCCCGTTGGTGGGTTAGGGGTTAAGTTTAGGACTAAGGTGTGAATTAAGAATGTGTTAAATTTAGGGTAAGGTATGTATTGTAATGGTTAGGTTTAGGATAAAGGTCAGGGTTAGGCTATATAAATGAATGAAAAATGAATGGACATCAATGCAATGGCTCCATAAAGATAGCAAAACAAAACAAACCTGTGTGTGTGTGTATTGTTGCTCTGTCTGTTTGTTTTATAGATTTCTGTCTCTCTTGTGGACAAATGAGAGCAGCAACCTTCCACCCACTGTTTGAAGGAGGCTTGTGCCAAACATGCAAGGTACGGCTGTCAGGGTTTCAGACAGATCAGGAACAGGAATGAACCCAATTGTGCAGGCAAGAGTCAGACTCAAGGATTATAAAAAGAAATACTTTTTAATAACAAATTAAAGAGCTGACATGGCAGCTTAAACTTACTTACACAGAGATCAGGACAGACTGGATCAGAACAGGGCATATCAGGACAGACTGGATCAGACAGGATATACCCAACGAGGACACCACACGAACAGACTGACAGGCAGGCTATATATACACACACAGATAAGACAGGACACAATCACAAACACCTGGGAGCAATTAACTGAACAGGACAGGGAAACTAATCAAACCTGGGATGTGGAGATTACACTAAACTGAAACCTAAACTGAAACCAGTAGCAGAATTAAACTAAACATGAAACTAGAAGCAGGTAACAATGGAGATTTAAACTAGGAGTAAAGGACTGGAGATGTAAAAACTAAATACATGAATTAAGAACTGATAAACAAGGAGACCAGGGCCAGAGGAATCATCAAACCTAAACATTAATAAATACTAAAGCAGGATCTAGGGAATAAAGCTAACCATGAAACTAGGAAAACAGAACAGGACTGGGACAGGGGAAACTAAATAAAACCAAGAACAAACATCAGGAGCTGGCTGACAGAAAACTACAAGGACAACAGTCAAAGGATGTCTGCCAAAGGGTGGTGCCATCCTGACAGTACCCCCACTCAAAGACGCCCCTGGCGTCCCCAAGAACCCCTCCCAAAAAAGACAAGAGCAGGCTGAGGGAGGAACAGCAAGGATGGCGGGCCCAAACACAATCAGACAAGGACAAACACCAAGACACAGGCTAAACACAGAACAAGAACACAAAAACGTCCATCAGGCAGGAGCCGGTCGGGCGGTCAGCCAGAAGGCCGCCCATCAGGCAGGAGTCGGTTGATCGGTCAGCCGGGATGCCGCCCATCGGGCAGGAGCCGGTCAGCCGGGAGGCCGTCCCACAGGCAGGAGCCAGTCAGGCGGTCGGCCGGGAGGCCATCCCTCAGGCAGGAGCCGATCGGCCGGGAGGCCATCCATCCAGCAGGGCCACATCCGGCGGGCGACCGGGAGGTTGTCCCTCCAAGGCAGGAACTATGTCGGCTGGTGCAGGTGCACAGACTCCTGCGGCTGGTGCGGGTGCACAGACTTCTGCAGCTGGTGCAGGTGCACAGACTTCTGCGGCTGGTGCAGGTGCACAGACTTCTGCGGTTGGTGCAGGTGCACAGACTTCTGCAGCTGGTGCAGGTGCACAGACTTCTGTGGCTGGTGCAGGTGCACAGATTTCTGCGGTTGGTGCAGGTGCACAGACTTCTGCAGTTGGTGCAGATGCACAGATTCGTACGGCATCAGGACCATCTTCGTCGTGTGTCGAAACGTCACTAAGAGTGGAGACGTCATCAGGCGTGAAGTCGGGCGTAGAGACGCCATCAGGCGTGAAGTCGGGCGTAGAGACGTCATCAGGCGTGAAGTCGGGCGTAGAGACGTCATCAGGCGTGAAGTCGGGCGTAGGGACGTCATCAGGCGTGAAGTCGGGCGTAGAGACGTCATCAGGCGTGAAGTCGTCGTGAGACGTAGAGACGTCGTGAGATGTAGAGACGTCATGAGGCGTAGAGACGTCATGAGGCGTAGAGACGTCATGAGGCGTAGAGACGTCGTGAGGCATAGAGACGTCATGAGACGTAGAGACGTCTGTGGTACGGAGACCCTCCCGAGACGTCGATGCATCGGGAGAGTCGTGCGAGACATCAGGAGAGTTGTGCGAGACATCAGGAGAGTCATGCGAGACATCAGGAGAGTCGTGCGAGACATCAGGAGAGTCGTGCGAGACATTGTGCGAGACATCAGGAGAGTCGTGCGAGACATCAGGAGAGTCGTGCGAGACATCAGGAGAGTCGTGTGAGACATTGTGCGAGACATCAGGAGAGTCGTGCGAGACATCGTGCGAGATAGGAGAGTCGTGCGAGACATCGTGCAAGACATCAGGAGAGTCGTGCGAGACATCGTGCAAGACATCAGGAAAGTTGTGCGAGACATCTGGTGAGCAGACGACATCGGGCGAGACATCTGGTGAGCAGACTTCATCAGGAGAGTCGGGTGAGACACTGGGCGAGCAGACGTCATCAGGAGAGTCGGGTGAGACACTGGGCGAGCAGACGTCATCAGGAGAGTCGGGTGAGACACTGGGCGAGCAGACGTCATCAGGAGAGTCGGGTGAGACGATGTGGAGACCCTCTGGCTGCGAGACCTCTGGCTGCGAGACCTCTGGACAGCAGAAAACGTGGGTGGCAACCTCCAGGCCCCACCCAGAACAGCAAGTGTGGGAGGCGTCCTTCAGGACCTTCCCGGAGCAGAAAATGTAAGGGGGTCCCTCCAGGGACCTCCCGGGACAGGAAATGTGAGGGGCTCCCTCCTGGGACCCCTCGGGACAGGAAACGTGAGGGGCTCCCTCCTGGGACCCCTCGGGACAGGAAACGTGAGGGGCTCCCTCCTGGGACCTCTCGAGACAGGAAACATGAGGGGCTCCCTCCTGGGACCCCTCGGGACAGAAAACGTGAGGGGCTCCCTCCTGGGACCCCTCGGGAGATGCTGGAGCTGCAGGCACCAGAAGGCCTGCTGCTGCAGGTTCTGGACGGCCTGCTGCTGTAGGTTCTGCTGCTGCAGGTTCTGGTGCTGCAGGTTCTGGTGCTGCAAGTTCTGGTGCTGCAGGTTCTGGAGCTGCAGGTGGATGCTGGTTGGTGGTAGGTACTGCAGTCGGCAAGTTGGGCAGAGAGGGGGTTTGAGACCCACGTCTACCCCTCTTTCTACGGCGGCGAGAAGCCTTAACTACAAAAGGTGATGAAGGCAGGGCAGCGCCCTCTGCTGGAAGATGACTGGTTGTGGTAGTGGCTTCTGGAAGCTGGCTGGTTGTTGTTATCAATCAATCAATCTTTATTTATAGAGCCCTTTTCAGCAGCCAGAAGGTGCACAAAGTGCTGAACAATACAGAAATAAAACAAACAATCAAAAATAACAATAAAAAACAGCCAGTTAAAAATTAAAAACAATTAAGACCTAACAACAATTAAGACCTAACAAGAATGTCAAAGAACTACTGTACTAGGTATTAAAAGCCTGCCTGAATAAAAAGGTTTTAAGATTAGATTTAAAAGACTCCATATGAGTGATGGAGCGCAAGTCCAGAGGTAGCTTATTCCAGAGACTGGGTGCAACGACAGAAAAGGCCCGGTCACCCCAACGTTTGTAGTTGGACTTTGGGATGGACAGGAGAAATGTATTAGATGATCTCAGTGTTCTCCTATATTCACGGACAGTTACGAGATCAGTCAAATATAGTGGGGCAAGACCATTGAGTGCTTTAAAAGTGAATAATAAAATTTTGAATTTAATTCTAAAATCAATTGGAAGCCAATGGAGAGAAAATAAAACAGGGGTAATGTGTTCACGTCTGGAAGTGTTGGTTAAAAGTCTAGCTGCAGCATTTTGGACCAATTGAAGGCGTCTAATGGAGGATTGGGAGATTCCCGCATACAGGGAATTACAGTAGTCAAGTCTTGAGGTGATAAAAGCATGAATGGCCTTTTCTAAATCAAAACGATTTAAAAAAGGTTTAACTTTGTATAAAAGACGTAATTGATAAAAACAGGCCTTGACTACAGACGCTATGTGTTTATCAAATTTTAAGTCCTTGTCAAATGTCACCCCCAAGTTTTTAACTGTTGGTCTGCATTTGGAAGTTAGAGCACCAAAGTTACAGGGAGCATCATCGCCGAAGAAGATGCATTCTGTCTTTCCTTCGTTTAAAAACAAAAAATTACGGTGAAGCCACTGTTTAATGTCGTTAATACAATCAGAGTAGGGAGTGAGAAGATTACTGTTTTTGGGTTTCATTGGTAGATAAATTTGTACATCATCAGCATAGCAGTGAAAAGAAAAATTATGTCTGGCTATTACTGATCCAAGAGGCAGCATGTACAGTGAGAAGAGGAGAGGACCAAGAATAGAACCCTGTGGCACACCACAAGAAAGAACGGCAGTGGAGGAAGAAAGAGTGTCCAACATGACAGAGAATGTTCTGTTGGTCAAGTAGGCAGTGAACCACTTCAGTGCTGTACCAGAAATTCCAACATAACGTTGTAGGCGAGATAGAAGGACAGTGTGGTCTACTGTATCAAATGCAGCTGTGAGGTCCAGCAACACCAGTGCAACGGGACACTTGGCATCCATGGACATGGAAATGTCATTATGGACTTTTAACAAGGCTGATTCAGTAGAATGACGGGATCTAAAACCAGACTGAAATGTTTCAAAAATACCATGATTTTCCAAAACAGGTTGTAACTGCATAAAAACAATTTTTTCTAAAACTTTAGATAAAAAAGGCAGATGAGAAATAGGTCTAAAATTAGATAAAATTGATGGGTCCAGGTGAGGTTTTTTAAGAAGGGGCCTAACTACAGCATGTTTAAATGCAGCAGGGACAATTCCTAAACGAAGGCAGGAGTTTAAAAGTGTTAAAACACAGAAACCCACAGAATTAAAAACCTCTTTTAAAAACCTGGACGGAAGAAAGTCCAGAGGGCAATTGGTGATCTTTAAGTGTTGAACAACATCAGTGAGAGTGGCAAGAGACACTGGTTGAAACTGTTCAAACACAACCGGAGCTACAGAGACAACAGAGTAGTCAGGAGCAACAAGACCAGTGACCTGTCTGACTGAGGCCACTTTATCCTGGAAGAATTTTAAAAAGTTTTCACAGTTTGTGGCTGTGGCATCTGGTAGAATACGCACAGTTGGATTTATAACAGAATTAATAGTGTTAAATAACACTCTAGGACAATGGCAATTATTTGAAATCAAACCAGATAAAAATAGACATTTCGCCTCTTTGACAGATCTCTGGTAATTTTTAAAGCATTCTCTCAAAAATTTTAAGGATGAAGGAAGTTTGTCTCTCTTCCATTGTCGTTCCGCTTTCCTACATAATTTCTGGAGAGTACGCGTGGCATCGTTTAACCACGGCTCAGCGCTTGGTTTGGTGGATTTAAACCGAAGAGGAGCGATGGAGTCTAAAATGTCAGAGCAGGTGGTTTTGAAAGAGAGAAGGAAGTCCTCTGGATAAAATGCATCTGTACTCGAAATTGGAAAGTCCATAAAAGCAGTGGTAAACAGTCCAGCAGTCTCAGGAGTAAAAATTTGACGCCAATGACCTGCAATATAGCTGTTATAGCTGCTGGAAGCTGGCTGGTAGCTGTTGTAGCTGCTGGAAGCTGGCTGGTAGCTGTTGTAGCTGTTGGAAGCTGGCTGGTAGTTGTTGTAGCTGCTGGAAGCTGGCTGGTAGTTGTTGTAGCAGGCTGCTGGTTGATGGTGGCTGCAGGTTTAAAAACAGGGAAGTCCAGTTCTGGTGGAGGACTAGGACTGACTGCCTGGAGTCGGATGAGTGGCTCCAACCAACGCTTCTCCTCCAGTACTTCGTCCAAAATGTCCTCCATACCAGGAGAGTCAATTAACCATGGAATACAAAGATATTCATGAAACATGGCTGTGGTGGCCTCCCAACTTTCTAACAGATTGCAAGAAGAGCCAGAGTTCACATATCTCTGGACGGCATCACAGAGTCTAGAATAATCCTCAAAAGGGAGTCTGGACAAACAATACTTGTCTGCTGGGTTCATGTTTCTGGTGGTGTCCTACTGTCAGGGTTTCAGACAGATCAGGAACAGGAATGAACCCAATTGTGCAGGCAAGAGTCAGACTCAAGGATTATAAAAAGAAATACTTTTTAATAACAAATTAAAGAGCTGACATGGCAGCTTCAACTTACTTACACAGAGATCAGGACAGACTGGATCAGAACAGGGCATATCAGGACAGACTGGATCAGACAGGATATACCCAACGAGGACACCACACGAACAGACTGACAGGCAGGCTATATATACACACACAGATAAGACAGGACACAATCACAAACACCTGGGAGCAATTAACTGAACAGGACAGGGAAACTAATCAAACCTGGGATGTGGAGATTACACTAAACTGAAACCTAAACTGAAACCAGTAGCAGAATTAAACTAAACATGAAACTAGAAGCAGGTAACAATGGAGATTTAAACTAGGAGTAAAGGACTGGAGATGTAAAAACTAAATACATGAATTAAGAACTGATAAACAAGGAGACCAGGGCTAGAGGAATCATCAAACCTAAACATTAATAAATACTAAAGCAGGATCTAGGGAATAAAGCTAACCATGAAACTAGGAAAACAGAACAAGACTGGAACAGGGGAAACTAAATAAAACCAAGAACAAACATCAGGAGCTGGCTGACAGAAAACTACAAGGAGAACAGACAAAGGATGCCCACTAGATGGTGCCATCCTTACAACGGCAGCTAACAGTCTCTTCTCTATGAGGCAACCACTTTAACCACCATGCCACCATGTCACCTATGCATACATGCATATACTGTAGTCCCTCACTTATCGTGGGGGTTACTTTCCAGACACCCCTGAAGAAGAAGAATGAAAATCCACGACGTAGGGGCATTATATTTATTTTAGTATATAATTTTTTAAGGAATTATAAACCCTACCCAATGTTTTATTGTTCTGTCCCAAATATTCAGTTGAAAGAAGGGAACTGGCACATAGACTACTGGACAACAAATTACAGTTGAATACTGTATTCAAGACCTTTTGGATAAACTTTCAACTTTTGAATATATATAAATATATTTTTTTGTTAAGCTACCTTAAAAAAAACTAAAATAATCGAGAGAATATAGTTTTTTCCCTTCCCCTTTCTTTTTTATTTATTTTATTTTTTATTTTATTTATCTTGTTTTTTATTTTTATTTTATATATTTTAGTTTAAAACCAGTATACAGTATTTATTTAGCATCCCAATCCACACTCCATTCCAGTAGATGGCAGTAATGCACATCTAAACGTTGCTTGCCAACTGCCATAAAAAAGAAGAAGAAGATAAACCCTACCCACACTCTTGCAATGTTCTAAACTCTTTAACAACATATGTATATGTACTGTATAGTACTACAAAATTGTATATGGGTACTCACCAATGAAGATACAACATGAAGGATGAGTTCAGCTTCAGGATTATTTGCAACTTTCCTGCCTGTTCTGTGAGCTTCATAAATAGATTGTTACTTCTGAAATTGCATTGCAAAACTATTTTTTACCAAATCGGTTTCTTTGCTAGTGTTTGTTCTTCCATTTCTGTTCTATGAATTTTGGCAGAAAGCAATGGCCAGAAGCA
>JBBPBX010057328.1:11340-22470 GCA_038048925.1 Garcialebias charrua | reverse complement strand
GCGGAGATTTAGACAGGAGGACAGTGTCCTGACAGTGGGCTGGTTGGTTAAACACCCAATTTGAAAGACAATACCCCTCAAAAGAAGGTGCCAAGATTTGATCTAAGTCACAGTCTCTGAGTGAGAGTCATGCCACGTTCACACCAAACGCATCAAAATGCTCCCAACGCACCGTGTTTGCTGCTTGTCACCAGATGGGTGTTCACACCGAACGCGCGCAGTTGGAGCAGCGTCTGGCTCCCTTCCCGGTCAGATTTGTTTTGTTTTCTGTTCACTGGGGCAGATAAAGATCAGTTGTACGTGAGCCCCGTTACTACTTGAGTGGGTATTCTACGAGCCGAACTGCAGCTACTAAAGTCTTTGTTGAGATTAAAACGTTTTGTTATGTTTGGGATGATATACGCTCGAGCTGACAGCAGCAACTGTAAAAATGCCAAGTTACTTACTGGAGGCTGGTGGTGTCTTCATGGAGGCTCGTTGGAGTAAGTTTAAAAAGTCCACAGAAAGTCCCGTCGTTACGTCATCACATAGCAGAGTCTCTCCCGATAGGTTGCTGCGACGCATCGAGCAGCCAAAGTTCATTTGAATGAACTTTGGCTGCTCGACGTGTCGTCTGCTTTGGACGCGCGCGTGCGTGAGAAAGAACTGCCGCTCCCTGCTGCGCTGCTTGAAATTCTCAAGATGCGCTACGCCTCCCCTGGCCGCGCCTCCACATAGACTTTGCATGTAAAGTGGCTGCTTCGAGGCGTTTGGTGTGAACCTGGCATCAGAGAGAACCTTTATTGTCATTCGCACCACATGTGGTACATGTGATAAACAAGATTATTTACACAGGCTCCCAGTTCAGTAATACATCTAAGATGTGAACTAAGAAAAATATCAACTAAAAATACACTAAGCACTAATATCATAGAAAAACATTACTCCACACAGCAGCACAAACATGTAATAAAAATAAAATAATAAAAGTTTGTTTTGAAAATAACTGTTCACGAGAGAAAAATTAGTTATTTTATTAAAAATAAAGTTTTTAAACAAACGTTTTTGTTTAAAAAAAGAAATCATTACAATTCCAAAAGTTTTGATTACTATTTTAATTTTACTTAACTGTTAGTTTTTTTCATTGAATATTTGTGAAAACAATTTTCATTCAACCTTTATTTAGTCAGGTAAATCTTATTGAGCCTCGAGGGCTCATTTACGAAAGCGACCTGCTACAAACTAAAGAATGATGAACAGCAATGATACAATTACATTAAACAATAAACAAAAGAAAAAGTAGCAAAAACTAGCAAAAACATAAGGTAGATGTACAAAATCAAAGACAGGAACATATCTGCATTGGTTTCTGCCAGGATTCCAACAGACTCTTATGGTACATCCAGAGCGAACGCATTTTCAACTGCAGGAGCGTCCGGTTTACATGCAAAGTCAATGGGGGACGCGCCTCCAGGCGCGTCTTGGCGTCGGGCGTCACGTCACGTGCGTGTTGAGCGTGCTGGAAAGCGTTTTCCGTGCACGTGAACCCACGTCAGCCTCCAAAGCACGCCTTGAACATGCTGAAGATTTCGCCGTTCAAACTCGTGAACGCGTGTGTCAACCAATCAGGGAGAGTCGGGGGGAGAAGAGAGGGGGAGAGTCCCTATGTGACGCGGAAACGAGGGGACGGGTATTGCGCAACTATGTGACGTATTGTTTGTGGGACACAGAAAAAACCCGCGAAGTCGTGTACTATGGAAGAGAAACTCATTGTAGCTGTGTGTTCGCGACAAGTCCTTCACGACCAGTCAAGTCTGCTCTACAGAGACAGAAATAAAAAGCTCCTTGCCTGGCGGAGTGCAGTGAGGAACTCGGTATACCGGTAAGCTCCTCCCACACCCCCCGCCGCCACACCGCCGCAGCTTCTCGTTCTGGTCTGGACACCACTGTGGGTCCAGTGCGTCCACTTGAGTGCGTGACAAGCTTTTTTGAAGTTGAAACACTGTTTGGTGTGGATGTACCATTAAAACCATTTAGTGAGGTCAGGGCCGAGAGCTTCAGATCTTTTTGTAAGACATTCCATGAAGCAGGAGCAGAATAGGAGAAGGCCCTTTTTCCAAGTTCAGTCCTCACTGACGGAACACTGCAGGTGATCATGTCCTGAGAGCGCACACTGTAGCTGCACTCACGCAAAGACATGTAGGAGGAGATGTATGAGGGCAGCAGACCAATACTCTGCGAACCAGACCCTAAACTTACTTAAAGTCTGGATAGAGTTTTGTCACCTTCATTTGTACGCTTTTATTGGACAGGAGCGACTTGATTGGTTATTACATATATTATATCTATTATGGTAGTCCAGGGTGAGTTTTTCTTAATTCTAAATGAATATCCTTGTTGGACTTTTATTTAAGTGCTATTCTCCTTCAAGATACATTTACCTAATGCTAGAATAAATGCAATGTACATTATGCAGCAAATGAAATTAGAAGATTAGACCTATTCATTGATTCAACCTTTATTTCGTCAGGTTAATCTCATTGAGCCTCGAGGACTCATTAACAAGAGCGACCTGCTACAAACTAAAGAGTGATGACAACAATAACAGTAGAAATTTCCTTAAACAATCAACAATAGACAAACATAAAAGAGAAATACAGATTTTTTTTTTTACAAATTAAAAACAAAATATTAAAGTAACAAAAACATTATAAAGTAGATGTAGAAAATCAGTAGCAGTAATCAGTAACAGGAACATGTCTGCATTGGGCTTTTGCCAGGATTCCAACAGATTCTTAAAACCATTTAGAGAGGTCAAGGCCGAGAGCTTCAGATCTTTTTGTAAGATATTCCAGGAAGCAGGAGCAAAGTAGGAGAAGGTCCTTTTGCCAAGTTCAGTCCTCACTGACGGAACACTGCAGGTGATCATGTCCTGAGAGCGCACGCTATAGCTGCACTCACGCAGAGACATGTAGGAGGAGATGTATGAATGCAGCAGACCAAGAAGTGATTTAAAGATGAAAATGTACCAGTGGAAGAGTCTGCGTGAGGTTAATGGTGACCAGTTAACCAGTGAATACTGGGTGCAGTGGTGGGTATGATAATCACAGCCAGTTATGAATCTTAGTGCACCATGATAGACAGCATCCAACATATGCAGGGTGCTTGTAGGAGCATTCATATAGAGAATATCACCGTAATCAATGGAGGGAAGGAAAGTCACAGATACAAGGTGTTTCCTAACATTCAGTGTTAGACATAATCTATTTCTGAAAAAGAAACCCAGTTTAAAGTGCGACTAAACCCAAAATTAACTTTTTTTAGCTGATAAACTCCCTAGAATGTGTTTAAAATGTTATCTAGCACTATGGCTGTGTTTATTCTCACATAATTGTGCATATCTGTGTAAATTGGCAATATTTGGCAATATTTGGTCTAAAAATGTGTTTACGGTAGTTCTATGGGTTGAACTGGTGGATTACACCTTAATTTTCTTATTTGTGCAAATGCTCATGTGTGACATGTCTGCTCATGTGTGATGTCACACAGGTGGTTCAAGCAGAGCCAATCCCCTGCAGAGATGAGAAGTGCATACCTTATATGGAAGTGCTGCATTTCACTCCTGACAAGCGGTTTTATTTTTCTTTTCATTTTCATTTTTTAGGCCTTTGGTTTTGGATGGAATGGGTGGAATGGATAAATACATCTACATGTTTATTCTTTGTTGTTGCTTGGTGTATGTTGTTGGCTAGAGGTTTAATTTGTTTTAGGTTGTTGCAGGTGGAGGCGTGAACAAAAGCACAACTCTACCTCCACCCCTCCTTGTCTCTCGACACGCCCATTTTCAGGGAGATTTTGGAAGGAGGAGTTACCGTCTCAACCTGGGTTTAGTCTCACTTTAACTTTCAGTTTCTTCACTAGGTTTTCCACGTGTAGTTTAAAAGAGAGATGCGAATCGACCAGGATACCCAAATATTTATAGGAATCAAAAAACTCAATAGGGACACCATTTGAGGATAAAATCAGAGGAAGAACTGCTGGGACCGACTTCCTGTTTGAAAAAAACATCCCTTTGGTTTTATCAGCATTTCGGACAAGTCTGAGATGGAACAAATTTGACTGGATGTTCACTAGCAAGGACCACGCCACAAGATATGAGTTAAAAGATTTATTGATGGAAGAAGAAGGTGGGGAAAGGTGAGGGGAAGGATAAGGAAAGGGGTGAGGAGTAGGTAGGAGAGAAGGGATGAAGGAATGAAGGGGTGAAGGGATGAGTGAGGTGGATATGGTCTGCCGAGGAGGATGCTGATGGGCTTTAGGAAGTGAAGACTCGGGTGGGAATATGTCTTCGGGAAGCTGATCTTCTTAATGTTTCCCGGCCCGCTTATGATCCCCAAAAGAGTCTGGTGAATTAAACTGAACTGAGGAGAGAGTGGGCTTGAAACAAGTCATTGAGGTTATTTCGAATGTAGGAACGATAGGCTAGTGAAGACCAGCGACCTAGAATTTGAATGGTTTGATCAGAAATGCCTTGGCTAGAAGTGGAAGAGGCTGCGCCGATGCGGAAAGAATGGATTGAGTAGTGATCGGGTGATACGCTGATCGGGTGATACGCGAAGATGACGAGAGAACCAGAAGCGAGGTGCTAGATTTCCAGATTCTGAAATGAAGAGTGGATTTTGAGGAGAAGCGTTAGTAAGAAGTAAGAAGTAAGGCGAAACAGGTATAAGGGATGAGAAACTGCAAATTCATCGGTCTTGCTTCTTCACAGAGTGAAAATAAGTGTGCCGTGACTGTGACAGGAAATGTCAGACAGGCAAGGGTGAATGAGAGGATTATGGATAGAAGAGGTTTGAGCGAATTCAGAACAGTGGAGGAAGCCAAAAAGGCTAAGAGGAACATGGATTCTAAGGTTTGGTCTATGAAATATAAAGAATAACCGGAGCGCAGAGTGATAATGCATCTGCTAAGGAGATCGGATGGTAGCGGGAGACGTTGAGTGATGCAGTATCGACGAAACATAACACACAGAGAACGGCTCGCAAGCGGGGAATATATAGGCTACTTGGATAATTGAAGGTGTGGTTTGAGGCGTGGTCCTGCTCCCGAACCTAAGTTAACATATTAACTCCACATGTCAAAAGCAGATTGCAAAAACTGAAAAGCCTTAGCAACTGTTTTAGCTCGACAGTAAACAACTGTCATCATCAGCATAGAAATGTAAGGATGCATCAGGGATGCTCTGACCTACATTAGCTATGTAGATTGTAAAGAGGGTTGGTCCTAAGACTGAGCCTTGTGGTACACCATTTTTAACTGTTAAATAACTGGAAGAAGTCAGAGTCAGATAGTCTTTATTGTCATTTGCACCGCATGTGGTACATGTGATGAAATGAGATTATGTACGCAGGGTCCCAGTTACATCCAGCAATAAAATATAAGAGAAAAACAGTAATAACATCTAGGATTAACTAAGAAAAACATCAACTAGAAATACACTAAGCACTAATGTAATAGAAAAATATAATTACAAACAGCAGCAAGAACATGAGCCTGTATGAGCAGATGGTCACAAATTAACAGAGCAGCAAGAAACAGATCAACATCAGCATGATGTGATATTTTGCAGTGTTTATTCTTATTATTTATTTATTCATGAGTCTAACAGCCTCAGGGTAGAAGCTGTTCCTCAGTCTAGTGGTTCTACACTTAATGCTCCTCAGCCTCCGTCCTGAGGGGAGTGGGGCAAAGAGTGTGTGTGCTGGGTGAGTGGGGGCCTTCATGATGAAGGTGGCCCTCTTCCTGCATCAGGAGGTGTAGATGTCTGTGATGGTGGGGAGACTGATTCCAACATCTTCTGTGCAGCCTTCACCACTCTCTGCAGAGCTTTTCTTTCTGCAACTGTGCAGCCTCCATGCCACACACGTTGATGCTGTAGCACAGGATGCTCTCCACTGCACACCTGTAGAAGGATGTGAGGATTGAGCTTCTCAGACCAGCTCATCTCAGCCGTCTGAGGAAGTAGAGTCTCTGATGACCTTTCTTGATCAGGCTGGTGGTTTTGTTGCTCCAACTGAGGTTATCATTCATGTGTACACCCAGGTACTTGTAGCTGGAGACCACTTCCACTGCAGATCCTCTTATGTTCAGTGGGGTGTGGGTGTGTTTGTTCCTTCTGAAGTCCACAACCATCTCCTTTGTCTGCTTCACATTCATGTGAAGGTTATTCTCTTTGCACCAGCTCTCCAGGTGTTCCACCTCCTGCCTGTAGCTGGACTCATTGTTTGTGATGCATCCCACCACAACTGTATCATCTGCAAACTTTACAATATGACCGCCTGGATGGTTACAAGAAGAAGTTGATAGATTGCCTGAAAATTTTGAAGCAGGACAAGGCTATTGACAGTATTCTGTACCACAGACTGTACCCAGGGGAGGCCACGCCAAGTCTGTATGGTTTACCCAAAATCCACAAACAAGGTGTACCTTTAAGACCAATTGTTAGCATGATTAACTCGGTCACTTACAATGTTTCCAAATATCTGGCATCTGTACTCATCCCTTTAGTTGGCAGCTCAGAACACCACATACAGAACACCATGGACTTTGTGGATAAGGTGAGGGATGTCATCATGGAGACTGATGAAACAATGGTCTCTTTTGATGTCACATCACTCTTTACGTGCATTCCTGTTGATGAGGCAGTAGAGGTGGTCTGTTTAAGGTTAAAATCAGACACCACTCTGAGCAACAGGACCACACTTTCTACAGAACAGCTGTGTCAACTCTTGAAACTGTGCCTGCAGTCAACCTACTTCACATATGGGGAGCAATATTATAGGCAGAAACATGGGTGTGCTATGGGGTCTCCAGTTTCTCCTATTGTTGCCAACCTGTACATGGAGGAGGTAGAAAAGAGAGCTTTGGCATCCTTTTCAGGGAGTCCACCAAGTCATTGGTTCAGGTATGTTGACGACACCTGGGTTAAAATTAAATCTCAGGAAGTCCAACATTTCACTGATCACATCAACTCTGTGGATAAATATATCAAGTTCACACGAGAAGATGTAAAAAATGGCAGGTTGGCTTTCTTGGACTGTGAGGTCTCAGTTTCTGATAGAGGAAATTTGCAAACTGAGGTGTACCGCAAACCCACCCACACAGACCAGTATTTACAGTTTGACTCCCATCACCCTCTGGAGCACAAGTTAGGAGTCATCAGGACTCTGTACCACAGAGCAGACAGCGTCCCCACTAACTCAGGAGCCAGACAGAAGGAGAAATCACACACAAAACAGGCTCTAGAGAAATGTGGATATCCTAACTGGGCCTTCCTGAAAGCAGAGAAGAAACCCAAACAGGACTCCAGCCAGCCATCAGGTGAAAAGAAGGAACCCAGACCCAGACCAGTGGTCATTCCATATGTTGCGGGAGTTTCAGAGACATTGAGACGTTTATTTTCTAAACACAACGTCCCAGTGGCTTTTAAACCCCAAAATACATTACGGCAAAGACTGGTTCATCCCAAAGATCCAGTCCCCCGGCACAAACAGAGTAATATTGTGTATGCTGTTCAGTGTCAGGAGGGCTGTGATCAGTCTTACATCGGGGAAACTAAACAGCCACTGGCCAAAAGGATGGCCCAGCACAGAAGATCAACATCATCAGGTCAGGACTCTGCAGTCTACACTCATCTCCAGGCCAGCGGTCACTCTTTCAGGGATGAAGATGTTCACATCCTTGATAGAGAGGAACGATGGTTTGAGAGAGGAGTAAAGGAGGCCATCTTTGTGAAAAGAAACCGTCCATCATTAAACAGAGGTGGAGGCCTCCGGGTTCAACTGTCCCCCACTTACAATGCTGTTATTGCTAGTATCACTCAGCCCTCTGTGAATAGCAAACAACCATCAGGGTGTTAACGATCCATCGTCAGGCTGATGGTCCTCCTTGATCATGTGAGCAGCTGGTTTCGGCTGTCATCAGCCAACTGGTTGATCCACTGTGGGAGGGTGCTATTTATAAGACTGAGCTGAACACAGCTTCTCAGACTGAGGAAGTCTTTCGGACGAAAGACGAAACGTTTCTACAGTTTTTTTTTTTTGCTTTGTTTTGTTTTGTTTTTTTGAATGTCCAGAGGACCAGACTTAGCTTTTTTAGATTTTGTTGAAAAGATTTACCAAACAAATCCTGTAAACAAAATCCATCCATACACATTTGAAACATGGATGAATGCAATATGATTTTGAATTCTATTTTATTTTGATTTAAATGTTTATGCAAAACAGTATGCTGAAATCTTTGTTTACGTTTGTATTTTGAATTATTTGTGATGGACTGGAGACATGTCCAGGGTGTCCCCTGCCTCTCGCACAGTGGATATAGGCACCAGTGACCTCCGGGACCCGATTAAAGCTGCTGCATTCTATTCATATACCCATCTGCTCACAATTCAGGCTGCTGTATTTATACTGTATTATTTGACATTATTAATGTTTGCTACAAGCATACATTATTGTTTTAAATAAATGTTTTATTTGTTTACATTATTGTTTAATCTTTTCATGATTTCAATTGAAAATTGTTTCAGAATCGAAAATTGTTTCAGAATCGAAAATCGATTCTGAATCGAAAATCGATTCTGGAATGAAAATCGTTTTAGAATCGAAAATAGATTTTTAATCGAATCGGTGCATCAAAAATTGGAATCGAATCGATTCTCCAGACACTGACAGATTTGCACCCCTGGTCCTTGTCCTGAGGTCCAGGCTGGTCCTCCTCACATGAGTTCAGGTCTTAGTGTTTTTAAGTCTCTGGTAATATAAGAGGACTTGTTAGTGATATTTAAATGATTTAAATTTTTTCATTATATTTTACTTTTGTTTGTTTTTTTAGGGTCACTTGCATTTGATATATTTTTTACCATTTGTTTTGTGAGCAGAACAACAGTTTTTAAGTGTTTTACTGAAATAAATTAGACTTGATTTAAAATGTAAATACTGCTTATATGATTAACTTTTTAATTAATAACTGATTTTTTTTATTAATAACTGATTTTTTATTAATAACTGGTTCTTCTTTTAATTAATAACAGATGAAAATTTAATTAATAACTGATTGATTTTTTTATTAATAACTTATTTTTTATTTGTAACGGATCATTTTTAATTAATAACTGGTTAATTTTTAATTAACTAATGTTTTCCTTGTTTTAATCACACACTGAGCAGTTTGTTGAACTTGATGAGAGGAATTTGTGTTTTGTTTGTTTTTAGGGAAACGGTGACGAGGAAACTGTGAAAAGCGTCCTGACGTCTCCAGAGAACCGGATCCTTGTTAAGCGGATGCTGATTAAATGTGCCGACATCTCAAACCCGTGCCGGCCTCTGGAGCTCTGCATCGAGTGGGCCGGACGCATCTCCGAGGAGTATTTTGCACAAGTAAAGAAAGAAAGAAAAAAAGAATTATCTTTGAAATGTACAGTTTATGTGAAAAATAAAAAACAGTACAACTGTGGTGAAATCTGCTGACGAAGCTTTAGCTAAAATCTAAAAGAAGAAAACAACTAAAGAAGGTAAATGTTAGCCAAAAGATAAAAGTACCAAAAGGCTTGCTAAAGATTAAGCCAACAACACAGAAACTAAAAGTAAAAGGTATTATGTGTACCAAAAGCTGTTAGTAACAAAAAGCTAGCTAAAGGCAAAAAGACAGCCAAAGGCTAGCTATAAGCTTAGGTAGCAAAAATCTGGCTTAAAACAAAAAAAAAGTACCAAAAGATAGCTAAAGCAAAAAAGTAGCAAAGGTAGCTAAAATCTAGCTAAAGGTAGATGGCAGTTTGATCAAATCTAGAAGTAGCTAAAGGCATGATAGAAACTAAACTTAAGGATGACAAAAAGTGACAAAGAGCTAGCTAAAAATTATAAGCAGCAAAAGATTAACTAGAAATTAAAAGAAACAAAAACCTAAAGATAAAAAAATAGAACAATAACTAAATCTAAAACTTAAAAGCAGAAAAGGGTTAGGCCTATCCAAAAGTTTTAAAATACCAGATAAAAGTAGCAGAACAGTAGCTAAAAGCAGAAAAGGGTTGGGTAAAAATAGCAAAATGCTAGCAAAAGTAGCAGAACAGTAGCTAAAAGCAGAAAAAGTTTGGGTATAAATAGCAAAATGCTAGCAAAAGTAGCAGCACAGTAGCTAAAAGCAGAAAAAGGTTGGGTAAAAATAGCAAAATGCTAGCAAAAGTAGCAGAACAGTAGCTAAAAGTTAAAACTTAAAGGCAGAAAAATGTTATCGAAAATGTTTTAAATGCCAGCTAAAAGTAGCAGAACAGCAGCTAAAAGCAGAAAAAGGTTGGGTTAAAATAGCAAAATGCTAGCTAAAAGAAGCAGAACAGTCGCTCAAAACTAAAAAGTATCAAAAGCTAGCTATAAATAGTAGAACTGTAGCTAAAAGCTATAAATAGAAAAATGCTTCCAAAAGAAGCAGAATAGTAGCTAAAAGCTAAAAGTATCAAAAAAGCTAGCTAAAAGTAGCAAAATGCTAGCTAAAGGCACAAAACTGGCAAAAGGCTAGCTAAAAGTAATATGCTGGTTGTTAAACGTAAAAGTAGCAAAAGACTTGATAGAAGCTAAAAGTTACAAAATTATTACTAAATGCTAGCTGAAAACCATAAGCAGCAAAATGTTAGCAAAGAATTAAAAGGAACAAAAATAACCTAAAGCAAAAAGTAGGATAATAAGCTAAACATTAAAAGCAGCAAAAGGTTATGGCTAAAAGCAGAAAAATTATATGAGTATCTAAAAGTTATAAGTGGTGTTAAAAAAAAAAAGCAAAGACTGAGCCAGTAGCTAAAGAAATTTCAAAGAACTATGTTTTTGAAGGAACTGAAGAGATCTGAATTTATTTTTTTTGGAGAAAACATTTGTTATGATTAATATTATATTTGTTTGTTTTTTTGCCTGATTAAATAAAGGTTAATAATAATAATAATAACGTTAAATATTTTGAAAAAGGTAAAGATAAAAACGTAGCTGGATTAAGAAATAACTGAATGCAGACTCTGCAGTGATGATGGAGTGTTGTCTGTGTTTTTGCGTTTCTCAACACGTGGTGCTGTTGTTTGTGGGGCAGACGGACGAGGAGAAGAGACTAGGT
>JBBPBX010057327.1:0-22471 GCA_038048925.1 Garcialebias charrua | reverse complement strand
ACGCGTCAAGGATGTCCTCTCTCGCCCCTGCTCTTTATCCTAGAAATTGAGCCATTAGCTATTGCCATAAGGAATAATCAAAATATACATTGTGTATCAAAATTAAAAATATTGAATCTAAAATTGGACTCTAAGCTGAATTGCTCAATTCCCCAACTACTCAAGATTATCAATGAGTTTGGTTATATTTCCGGTTATAAACTTAACGAATCAAAATCTGCCATCCTATTTTTAAATCAAGCTGAAAGAGAGACTCCACCAATTCTAACCACATTTCAGGTGGCAAAAGACAGCCTTACTTACTTAGGCATTAAAATTACTCCAAAAATGGAAGATCTGGTTGGTGCAAATTATACGCCGGTGACTAACTCAATAAGAGAATCAATTGACAGATGGTCTACAGTGATGTCACTAACGCGTTACTTTGTAACGCGTTACTTTGGTCGGACCACTTTTTTCAGTAACGTGTAATCTAACGCGTTGCTATTTGAAAATCCAGTAATCAGATTAAAGTTACTCACTCCAAATTATTGTGCGTTACTTTTTTGCCATTTTCTGTAGAACTGTAATTTTATTTTATTTCGCCAATGCGTCTCGGGGGGAGCGATTAAAAAAAAAGACAGGAGTGACGTCAGTCTATGCGACCGCCCGGTGTCTTGTAGCACACGTTAGCATTAAGCTAGGTTTAGCATCTCGCTGCGGTCTCCTGTTTGTTTGGGAACGTTGTGACTTGTTAAAAACACGAGCGCACATCCAAAACGGTGTGTGGACTTTGTTTCACGGAGACTGGATCTGCAGCAGACAACACGTCTAACTTGAACGGACTTAACGACGTGATCCGAACGTGAACGAGGAGCAGCTTGTAAACACTGCTAACAGAGCAGCAGCAGCATTAAAACAGCCTTCAGGTAGGTCAGATCAGTCAATAACACAAACTGTAGGACATTTTAAAGCTCTGGATCTACGTCTGAAATGTTGTTGTTGCTGTGCAGGCTTTAAATTAACTGAGCGTCTCTAAAACGTCTTCCATCACGTCCATCATGTCAACACCAGCCAAAAAGTTAATCACTTTATGAAAAAACTGATGTCAACAAGTCCTGGAGCTGAATAAATCCCTGCCCTGATGATGACCGAGAGATCCAACCACAAGAAGAGGTATTGTTCTTTTATTAATAATTAACCTTTTTAATTTAAAATGATAATCTTATTAACTATTTTTATTTTTTTACCTGTTTGTGTTATTTCCAGTCTGAGACAGAGGAAGCAGCTGTCTTTTTCCTCTTGAGGGACATCCACCTGCAGCTAAGAAGCGTGTGATGATGACCCTGATGCATGCTCAATAATCCAGGTAGAAAAATCTAAAAATGCTAAGTCTGGTCCTCTGGACATTCAAAAAACAAAACAGAACAAAAAAAATTGTAGAAACGTTTTATCTTTTGTCCAAAAGACTTCCTCAGTCTGAGATGCTGTATTCATCTCAATCTTATAAATACTGTAGCACCCTCTCACAGTGGATGAACCAGTTTGCTGCTGACAGCTGAAACCAGCTGCTCACGGACCATCAGCCTAACAATGGATAGTTAGCAGCACCCTGATGGTTGTTTGCTATTCACAGAGGGCTGAGTGATACTAGCAATAACAGCATTGTAAGAGGGACAGTTGAACCCAGAGGCCTCCACCTCTGTTTAATGATGGATGGTTTCTTTTCACAAAGATGGCCTCCTTTACTCCTCTCTCAAACCATTGTTCCTCTCTATCAAGGATGTGAACATCTTCATCCCTGAAAGAGTGACCGCTGGCCTGGAGATGAGTGTAGACTGCAGAGCCCTGACCTGATGATGTTGATCTTCTGTGCTGGACCATCCTTTTGGCCAGTGGCTCATGCTTTTATTTATTTTCATACAAATGTAGTGATACACCTAGCCTCTGATATTTCTGTCTTGACCTTCAAGTACACCTCTCCACATCTCTCTGAAACTCTAAGTGTTACACCTTCTTGAAGCCCTCAAGGAGACAAATTGACACTTATATTTTGGTTAACAATTATTATGAATTAATGGACACTAATTAATCAGATTGAACTTTCTCTTTAATGTGTGTTAATTCAGAATTGATCTACAGTATATTTTTGTCATTTCAATGATGATCTGTTACTTGCATGACTTTGACCCTTCGGCTGGTTTATTTCTGCAGAAGCAAGCAGTCTTTGAATCTAAAGCACAAGGTCAGAGTAAACGTTTAACTTGCAGCTTCTTTTGTGTTGTCTATGAAGTTAGACATAACATTAGCTGTGCTCACAGGCAGGCCATCTGGCCGATTTTATGTAAACAGTTTTCCTGTTGTCCGTCAAGAGACTTTCTGCCTATGGGATCATACTTCCATCTTTTATTTTGTTAACCAGCCTGTAGCCGTTGAGGAGGTGGGGAGACCCCACCTCCCCCATATAATGGGCACTTCCTATTTGGAAGTTAGTGTTTCGAGGAGAACGAACGGTCAACCTGCTCTCTCCTCTGGAAAAGCTGGAGACGGCCCGGTCATTGTGCCAACTCGACCCACGTCTCAGCTGAGAGTCGCGGCAAAGCCTTGCTGTGCCTCAACACTCATTTCTGAAGAATTTGTTTTCTAAAGTTTTATTTTGAAAGTTCAACCAGTGCGATTGGAGTCTGTTCCTGCCGGTGAACGCGTGCTCCCGCTCGTCTGACCCAGTCATACACGCTCGAAGTCATCTGGACGCTCACTGGACCACACAGTCCGTTAGTGTCCACAAACTTCTCAGTCCTCACCTCGCAAGACGTCTCGTCACCAGGTAAAGAGGCTTTGCTTGTATGCTGCACGTGTCGGAGGCTCAGCCTGATCCGTATGGGAAAGCTTGCCACCCTGGTTGGTTCAAAGTAAACAACTTTGGTTAACTTAGCTCCAGAACTCCTTCCTCCTATTTCTTATTTTTCATAAGTATTTAATCTGTCAAGTTTTGTGCCAACAGTTAAGTTTTAATTGTCTGTTTGTTTTAATTTGAATTAATACTGTCTTGAGTTCTTGCATACTAGTATAAAAAAGTATAACTATAAAATAGACTAAAGGTTCTAGCATTGACATTTGCAAAGTGGAAAAGCAGCATATGAGTTAATGTACTGTACACATGTATGAGGTAGTAGTTGATGTTGTTATAGAGGCAAAAGTGGCATATGCAGTAAGGCACATTGGGCATCCTTAAATAAGGCTGGTCAGAGAATACTGTATATGTATCAGCAGTGGTGTAGTTATAAAAGTAGTGTAAATATAAACAGTAGTAATAAATGTAACCAGTAGTAATAAATGCAAACAGTATTAATAAATGTAAACATTGAATGTAAACAGACTATAGGCAATGATGTAATACAAACATTAGTGCAAATATGAGAAGTAGTGCAAACATCATAATTTACACCTTATGTTTGCGTGTAAATACAATGGCCCCGTCCGTGTATTTTCTCACTTTACTTTTAGTTTAAAAATTATAAAAACTAAAGAGCCTACAGTATTTTTACAGTCATTTTACAGTTAAAATAAATGTATACAAAAAACAAAACAAAAAAAACAAATGCAAACAGTATTAATAAATGTAAACATTGAATGTAAACAGACTATAGGCAGTGATGTAATACAAACATTAGTGCAAATATGAGAAGTAGTGCAAACATCATAATTTACACCTTACGTTTGCGTGTAAATACAATGGCCCCGTCCGTGTATTTTCTCACTTTACTTTTAGTTTAAAAATTATAAAAACTAAAGAGCCTACAGTATTTTTACAGTCATTTTACAGTTAAAATAAATGTATACAAAAAAAAAAACTAGTGTCACAAATAATCGCCGATCCTTTTAACACTCCCAGCACATCTAAAACAAACTAGGCAACACCAAAAGTGGGAGCCTGAATGATCCCTTCCACCATGAACTTGGTAAAGTCTTCATAAGTGTTGTGGACAGGAAGCTTTAGAGTAACCAGGCAGGTGTTTGCCTCAGGAAACAATCTGCCCTGGTCATGGTTGAAAGCTAGGACTGGCTGAGTAGAGAAGCCAAGAAGTGGTAGAAGTGGTAGCTGAACTGAAATGTTCACCAAACTACCAGCTTATTATGAGTCAGACACAATAAATTACTACTGCATGAGATACGGTAGAAAACATGTTTTTTTTTTCATCAATACTGTATTTATCTAAAATGAAACAAAGAAATATATTTAAAACATAAATCGAATAAACTTTCTTTGAATTTGTTGCATTTCATTTAAAAAATGTGAGAAGTGGACTTTTGCTGGTATCACAAGTTCTTAACTTTCGGAATTAAAAGTGTGTGTGTGTGTGTGGGGGGGGGGGGTGTCTTGGAAGTTTTAAAAGTTGTTCTGTTCAATAATTCTTCATGCTTTCTGAAAGGGGACTTGACTGCAGTTGCTTACGTTTTAGTCCAATGTGTGATCAGAAAAATGTGTTCCTTATATATATTTACAGTATATATACTGTATAGATACAGTATAGGCCTATATAGTTTTTTTTTAACTCTAATCTATGAATCATTCAAAAATAAATAGCCTCAGTTTGTTTTTTAGGCCTGATACATCTTGTTTTGTCCTGCACCTGTCGAGTTTGTCGCGTTTAATATTTTCTTTTGTCCAATAATCTGAGAGGAGGCATTTTTTTTTCTTTTGTGTTGTTTCTTTCATGAATAAGTGAGTGTAAAACCTTTTGACCCAGACCAAACAGGTATAATTTGTGTCAAACTAGCAGGAGATAGATTTCATTATCCCATATCCCTCACTGCTTCCTCTTGTTGTGTCTGCTGCCCGTGCCACGCCTCGAAAACCCCAGAGGACCTGCAGCAGCCGTATGTTGTGACCTGTGGCTCTTTTGCAGCTCATGGACTCACAGTGTGGAAAACAAGCAGCGGAGTGTGCATGAGCTGTGTGAAATGTTGTGTAATCAAAAGACACACAGGATGTCCACGTCGAATAGAGAGGCTCAAAAACCAACAGGCGAGACATGAGATGAGAGAGATGTATTCTGTGACTCTGAGCAGGATGGAGTGGGGTTAGATCCATGAGCTGCTTCAAGTGGATTTAAAGCTTTATTTTTAAAGAAAAATGTCTGTCACTGCCTTCATTTAGGCTAAATGTAATCATGGTGTCAGTGGCAGGTGTGGCGACATGAACTACAACTCATCCAGGAAAAGATTACTCAGTTTACAGCAAAAACTCTGCCACGACAATAGTCACAAGACATTTTGCTGCATCTAAGAGCAAGAAAATTCTTTATAATTTCTGATGATTTATGCAGAATCTCCCTGTTGTCAATTCTCTAAAACATGATGAACTTTAAAGCTTCACTTTTTTACACGTGTGCACTTTATTCACCATGTCTTAAACTTAATATCTAAGTTGTTATGTAATGTATAATTCTGTACACTCCAGCAGCTATAATGTTCTGCTGAAAGTACATATCAGAAAAGCATTAAAAAATTAATTATTTCTGTATTTGTCTGAATAACATAAATGTGAGTTCAACGAGAAGGAACCCTCAGCATTTTCTGCAAAAATTTGGAAAAATGTGTGCAACTGTCAAACTGTTAAACTGCACAAGTATAAAAATATCATCACGTTTTATGAAAAATCACGTTTTCTGTTCTATTATTATGTATGTTTTAATTGCCATCTTTTATTCTTTATTTTATGTTATTGTTTACAAAAAGTCACTTTAGTTTTGGAATAATAAACTTAATTTTAACATTAGTATAAAAACATTTTACACACATTACTTTACATATAAGCCATTGGTCAGAAATAGGAAACAGAAACAGGTTAATTAAACACTTATTAGATTTATTAATAACTTCATTAAACAGTAAAAGAAACATTGTGATAAAATATAAGCAGAAATGTAGAAATGTAGAAATGTTCTCCGTCTGTTTACATCTCTGTTAAAGTGCTTTAGCCCTGGACCTTGGAATCACCCCTCTGTTTTGTTGAAGTGGTTTAGCCCTGGACCTGACAGCCAATGAGAAGAGACGCGAGTGAAGCCGTCAGGAAGTGAAGTTACCCAAGAGGGACATAAACTGATGTTGTTTACGTCTTAACCAAACAACGCGTACTTTACACGTTGTTGACACATTGATACCGCGTCAAATGCGTGTGAAATTTCGACGCGTCAATGACACGTAATTAACGCGTATTTGACGCGTAGTTTACACGTTGTTTACACGTTGTTTACGCGTCGTTTTTCGAGGCGAATTTGACGTGTAAACAACGCGTTGTCAACGCGTTGTTTACACGTCATTAACGTGTCGATGTAGCATGTAATTTTCACGAGTTTTTGCCACCCCTGGCTTTCCATAGGTCGGAGCTCGGCTGTGTTTGTGTGGAAGAGGAAGGACGGGGGCTGCCTGAGAGAGAGAGACAGCAGGATGTCCAGTATAAAACTACTGTGTATTGTTATATCGAGATAGTCTCAAGTCAACTAAGTCTCAACTAATATCACACATTTTTTATCGCCCAGCCCTAGCTCTTACTGTAACAGGTGGCACCACAGGGTGTCACAATTTCCCTGTGACTTAAAGTTTCAGTATGTAATTTCTGGAACACGCTGGAACTTAGGAAAATTTTGAACAAAGACATGTTTCTGGTCCCTCCCCCTCAGAGCCATATATGGCTCTGTTACCCTTGCTCAGCTGAAATTCAAATTCAAGCTCTGTTTTTATTGGCTGATTCAAATTCAAGCTCTGTTTTTATTGGCTGGTTACAAACTCTGTTTTTATTGGCTGGTTAACGGTGTGTCACCTTGGCTTTTTAGAAATGCTTTTAGAGAAGCAAGGGGACAATAGTTTTTTTCAGAGATTACTTGTCTAAAATCAGTATGTCAGGAGGTAGTGACAGAGTGAAGAAATATGTTAAAAATATGTTAAAAATTCTCTTAACAGAGGAGGAGGTCTGAGATTTCAACTTTCCAAGACTTACAACTCAGTTTTGGGGCTGATTCACAAACGTATTACACCGGATGGGAGCAGAGGTGTCTTGTCTGTGAATTAGACTAACAAAGTTTGTTGAGAAGCCTCTGTTGTTGGGCTGTGAGGTGTTTTTTGTCAATTTACATACAGTTGTTGTGTTTTCTGTCAGAGACTTCAAGAGAACTCCCTACTGTTAAGGTGTCCATCCATCCATCCATTTTCTTCCGCTTATCCGGGGTCGGGTCGCGGGGGTAGCAGCCTAAGTAGGGAGGCCCAGACTTCCCTCTCCCCAGCCACTTGGAGCAGCTCCTCTGGGGGAATCCCAAGGCGTTCCCAGGCCAGCCGAGAAACATAGTCCCTCCAGCGTATCCTGGGTCTTCCTCTGGGTCTCCTCCCGGTGGGACATGCCCGGAACACCTCACCAGGGAGGCGTCCAGGAGGCATCCTAACCAGATGCCCGAGCCACCTCAACTGGCTCCTCTCGATGTGGAGAAGCAGCGGCTCTACTCCGAGTCCCTCCCGGATGACTGAGCTTCTCACCCTATCTCTAAGGGAGAGTCCAGCCACCCTGCGGAGAAAACTCATTTCAGCCGCTTGTATCCGAGATCTTGTTCTTTCGGTCATAACCCAAAGCTCATGACCATAGATGAGGGTGGGAACGTAGATCGATCGGTAAATTGAGAGCTTTGCCTTTTGACTCAGCTCTCTCTTCACCACGACAGACCGGTACAGCGCCCGCTTCACTGCGGACGCTGCACCTATCCGCCTATCGATCTCACGCTCCAGTTTTCCCTCATTCGTGAACAAGATCCCGAGATACTTAAACTCCTCCACTTGGGTAAGGACCTCCTCCCCGACCCGGAGAGGGCACGCTACCCTTTTCCGGCTCAAGACCATGGCCTCGGATTTGGAGGAACTGATCCTCATCCCGGCCGCATCACATTCAGCTGCAAACCGCTCCAGCGAAAGCTGTAGATCACGAGCTGATGAAGCCAATAGGACCACATCATCTGCAAAAAACAGAGAAGCGATTCTAAGGCCACCAAAACGGATCCTCTCAACACCTTGGCTGCGCCTAGAAATTCTGTCCATAAAAGTTATAAACAGAATCGGTGACAAAGGGCAACCTTGGCGGAGTCCAACTCTCACCGGAAACGAGCCTGACTTACTGCCGGCAATGCGGACCAAGCTCTGACACCGGTCGTACAGGGACCTAACAGCCCATATCAATGGGCCTGGTACCCCATACTCCCGGAGTACCCGCCACAGAACCCCCCGAGGGACGCGGTCGAATGCCTTTTCCAAGTCTACAAAGCACATGTAAACTGGTTGGGCAAACTCCCACGCACCCTCCAGGACCCTGTTGAGGGTGTAGAGCTGGTCTAGTGTTCCACGACCAGGACGAAAACCACACTGCTCCTCCTGAATCCGAGGTTCGACTATCCGACGGACCCTCCTCTCCAGAACCCCTGAATAGACCTTACCAGGGAGGCTTAAGAGTGTGATCCCTCTATAGTTGGAACACACCCTACGGTCCCCCTTTTTGAATAGGGGAACCACCACCCCAGTCTGCCAATCCAAGGGAACTGCCCCCGATGTCCACGCGATATTGCAGAGTCGCGTAAGCCAACACAACCCCACAACATCCAGAGCCCTAAGGAACTCAGGACGAATCTCATCCACCCCCGGAGCCTTGCCACCGCGGAGCTTTTTAACCACCTCGGCGACCTCAGCACCAGAGATTGGAGAGCCCGACCCAAAGTCCCCAGGCTCCGCTTCCTCAGTGGAAGACGTGCCAGTAGGATTGAGGAGGTCTTCGAAGTATTCCGCCCACCGACTCACAACATCCCGAGTTGAGGTCTGTTAAGGTGTGATCTGTCAATTTACATGTATGTGTTACCTCAGCTTGCAATTTACATATGATGGTGCGTGACTCCTGTTATAAATCCACACGCACACACAGTCTAGTTCATTGAATTGATAAAGCTCCTCGGATGAAAAGCGAAACGTCTTCTGTTACAAATAAAGTCCAGTTGATCTTGAATTGAACGCCTTTTTGATTTATCATGTCCTGGATGACTGAGAATCTTCACCAGCATGTTAAAAATATATTGTTAGAAAAGTTACATACAGCTCCTTTAAGCCTCTACAGTATAAAAGGGAAGTTGGCAGTGTTGATGACATGGTGCAATTTCCTTAGTGGCCAGGTGTGTTGGATTCACACATGCTGGAGTGCATGCACTTGTGGTAGGTTAGGAAGTTTGTTTTTAAAAGTATTGGTGTTTTTAAAACAGTTGATTTTTATTCTGTGTGATGTGTTTTATACCAGGACTGCCTGGGTGTGGGGTGGTTCGACGCCACAGGTAGGCAGCTGGGCAGCACTAATCCAAAAATTAGTTCAGCTATTTCTAAAGCACTTATGTATTACCAATGCTAGCGGACGCTAATGCTAACACGCTAACCGCCATTTTGAAGAGGGCAACTGGCTAAATGATTTTTTTAATCCAGCAGATTTGACCATTTGAGCCGGTTGGGCTCGGAGGGGCCTTGTGCTATAAAGTCACTGACTTTGTGGCGCAAGGTTTTTCTGGGCTTGACCGGTTCAAATGGTCAAAAAAGAATTGTTTCGCCAGTTGCCCTCTTCAAAATGGCGGCCGCCATTTTGGGGAGGACAAATGTCGAAATAGTTTTTTTAATCCAGCAGATTTGACCATTTGAACCGGTTAAGCTCAGAAAAACCTTGTGCTATAAAGTCAGATAAGAAATATATTTTTTCTCAGCAAAGAAATAATTGTTTTTACCGTGTTTTCATGGAAAGTCCTTCTCTTCTGTGGCCGTCGCGGCCGCCATTTTGAAGAGGGCAGTGGAGAAATACTTTTAAAAATCCAGACGCGTCGCGTAGGCCGCTGAGAAACATCCATAAGTTCACCCTCCATGTTAAAAACTCTTCGTCTGACTCTTCGAAAACAAGCAATAAGGCTGCAGAGTAACACACTGGCTGCTAACTGAGAGCGCTCGCTCTAGTAAAGAGACTGAGGGGACGCTTTTTTGTCACGGACCACATCCGACGCTGACAGGATATGGTCTGTTAGCAGTCGTCCGGGGCTCTAAATAAGTTTTTTCGGTTTTACTGATAGATAATTAGTTATTAGCGGTACTGCATTTTAAATAAAAATAGCGCAAATCCGCGTATGAATTATAAAAGTTAGTTAATCATTAACTAACAGATTATTTAGCTACGCTATAAGCGGATTAGCGCATTAGCGCTCCCTAGCGGTCGGAGGCCCGGGTTTTAGATTGTATTATGTGGTTTTGTTTATTCTGTATTTTTGTCTGGTAGGGCCACACACTTGTCTGTGCTGGATTTGCCGGGGCTGGGTGTTGGCTTGTTAGACGCCGCAGGTGCGCATTGATTTTTAAAATGTTTTAAGAGATTGACTCAATTAAAGTTAAAGTTTTGTATTTAATAAATGTGTCTTGTTTTTCTACAGTTAATCACTGTCACATGCTGTCCTTCTTTGAGTTTTTTTCTTTTGTTGCCCAGTTTTTTAATTGTATTTTGTTTTTTCTCTTGCATGTGAGGGCGGCTGACTGCTTTAAACATCTTGGGTCACTTCGATTTAAAAAAATCTATACTGTTAACTTTAAATCAAAACTTTTGTTTATCCATCCATCCATCCATTTTCGTCCGCTTATCCGGGGTCGGGTCGCGGGGGTAGCAGCCTAAGTAGGGAGGCCCAGACTTCCCTCTCCCCAGCCACTTGGAGCAGCTCCTCTGGGGGAATCCCAAGGCGTTCCCAGGCCAGCCGAGAAACATAGTCCCTCCAGCGTGTCCTGGGTCTTCCTCTGGGTCTCCTCCCGGTGGGACATGCCCGGAACACCTCACCAGGGAGGCGTCCAGGAGGCATCCTAACCAGATGCCCGAGCCACCTCAACTGGCTCCTCTCGATGTGGAGAAGCAGCGGCTCTACTCCGAGTCCCTCCCGGATGACTGAGCTTCTCACCCTATCTCTAAGGGAGAGTCCAGACACCCTGCGGAGAAAACTCATTTCAGCCGCTTGTATCCGAGATCTCGTTCTTTCGGTCACAACCCAAAGCTCATGACCATAGATGAGGGTGGGAACGTAGATCGATCGGTAAATTGAGAGCTTTGCCTTTCGACTCAGCTCTCTCTTCACCACGACAGACCGGTACAGAGCCCGCTTCACTGCGGATGCTGCACCTATCCGCCTATCGATCTCACGCTCCAGTTTTCCCTCATTCGTGAACAAGACCCCGAAATACTTAAACTCCTCCACTTGGGGCAGGACCTCATCCCCGACCCGGAGAGGGCATAACTTTTGTTTATGTTAAATAAATATTATTATTGTAAATCATATTTATTCTGTGTTTGTTTCTCTTTTATCGGCCCATAACATTTATTAAATAAAAACTTTAACTTTAATTGAGTCAGTCTCTTCAAACATTTTTAAAAATCAGTGCGCACCTGCGTATAATACAATCTAAAACCCAGAAACCTGCAAGCCTACCTGTGGCGTCGAACCACCCCATACCCAGGCAGTCCTGCTTCAATCTCTTTAAAACTGTGGTCCTGAAACTTGCAGGCCTACCTGTGGCGTCGAACCACCCCACACCCAGGTAGTCCTGGTATAAAACACATCACACAGAATAAAAATCAACTGTTTTAAAAACACCAATACTTTTAAAAACAAACTTCCAAACCTACCACAAGCGCATGCACCTCAGCATGCGAACCCAACACACCTGGCCACTCAGGAAATTGCACCATGTCATCAACGCTGCCAACTTCCGTTTTATAGAGGCTTAAGTCACAGGGAAATTGTGACACCCTGTGGTGCCACCTGTTACATTACTAATGTTTTTCTTTACAATTTGTATTTTTGTTGGATGTAACTGTGACCTTGTGTACATAGTTTCATTCCACCTTATGTACCACATATGATGAGAATGACAATAAAAATAATCGTATCCTTGTATGTCTAGTGTCTAGTCATCAGTGCCAGATCTTGGTGAAAAATTAATGCAACACTGGATGGAAATAGATCTTGTGACATTGCAGAAGCTTATCAAAAGAATGCCACAGCAAATGCATGCTGTAATCCAAGTGCGTAACTTTGTGTTGAAAGTTGGTGGGGACGGCTCATGGGGAAAGAGAGCTACGGGACACCTTTGTTTTTTGAAAGAATAAAGCCAAAAAATATGAGCGGTGCATACTAATTTAATTCTTACAGTTAAAAACATAGCTGTTACAGTAGTCACTAATATATTTTGTGCAGAAATAGCACATAAATGTAAACTTAACAAGTTTCCAAAAATAAGCTGATACAAATCCACAAAAAAATAAAAACAATCAATGCTTTCTACATCAGAAACTGAACAACTTGGAACAGAAAAACACAGATTCTGTAGATGCTAATGAAAATTTCTGTATAGTATGCAGGAAATACTTCACCCTCGGATAACTGTGATATTGATTGTGATTAACAGCTTGACACACAGTTAAATGGCTGAAACTATAGTCCACAACATGTTTTTGTTGTTACAAGAGTTCACTGAGCCCATAAGAGCTGGATTCAATAAATGCCAAACTAATAGGGGCCAAGATGGTGTAGTGGCAGGGGAACTGGACTTGGGACCCGGAGGACCCAGTTTCGAACCCCAGTCACGGCATAACTTGTGGTGTGTTTGAGCAGCACATCTCATCCCAACTGCTCCCCGGCGTGCTTTCCATAGCTGCCCGCTGCCACCTGGTGGTGATTGGGTTAAATGCAGAGTCAAATTTCGTCTTGTATGGAAACATGCACAGATGACAAAAATATGACATTATTATACATTTGACCATTTTATAAAATAGAATCTAACACTGAACCGTAATTTGCATACATTTGTCCATGCCATGCTGAAAGTCGAGGAACCTAACTATTTTATTATAATTCCTTGGCAAGTACCCCAGCCTTCCATCTGAGATTTTGACATCAAAATGATAAACCTAAACTTTGAAAAAAGTCCCAGCACAGACTCACCGGCCTTCTTCTGTCACTCATTGACACAAACTGCTGACATATTTGCTCAGTGTCTAAATTGCCTAATTTTGTCTGGTGGACATGGCACACGGCAACATGATTAAGCTTTTCTTGAGACATTGTTGATCTAAGCCATGTCTTTAGGCTCCTGAGAGCACTAAAACTCCTCTCTGCCTCAGCTGAAGACACTGGATTCACCAAAAGCAATCTAACAAGCATTTCCACTTGATCAAACAACCCTCTGACTTCTGTAGTCCTCTCTCTGAGTAATGTGACCACTTCATCATTGGACTTGCAAGCATACTTAGCATGGAACATGTTCAACTGAATCTTCAGACTGTGGCTACTTAATTCTGGATACTAGTCCACAATTTCATCCACATCTCCAGAAAGTAAAACAGCCTCCAGTTTCTCTAACACATTTAAATCAGCTTGAGTGAACCTCTCCTGATTTCCGTTTTTTTATTATGGGGAGAGGCAGGGGTGGGGCGATGGCAGCTCCATCCAGCAGCTTATACATAGTTCCCATGTGACGTAACATAAGGGGCATTTGAAATGTAATTATTATTTGAAATGTAAATATGCAGGTTTTATCATGATCAGCGGCCCCCACTAGCCCCCCATCTGCTCACGTCTCTGGCCCTTCATGACATGTACATTTTTGGTCACACCTGCCAGTTTCGTCCACCTCCTGACTCCTCCATCCAACAGTTAATAATAAAAAGTGTTCTTGTTTTTCACTCCTGTGTCTGGCTTATACTGAATCCAAAACCCGCTCCTGACAGGTTTTCATAAAATGTTGAAGAAAATGTTTTATTGTGTAAAACCAAACAGTTTTCAGGTTTTCAGACCCAGCAAGTTTTACAGAAGTAATTTTGTTTCAAACATTAATTTAAACATGTTAACTCAAATGTCTCATTAAGTATCATGTGATCAAAACATGTAACCCTTCTTCTTCTTCTTCCTCTTTTGATAAGACAAGATTTCTTGTTTCACCAAATAGATATTAACATACAAAATGAATTGTCTAAAAATCAGTTCTAAAGGCAGGCTATGAACAGAAATATTTTTAGAGCAAAATTATTTGGAAAAATATAGAACGAGGTTATTTTAATTGAACGCGCTGCTCACTTCAGCTGCTCCTTCACCGCAGCTGACAGTTTGGAGACGCGCATGGCTCCTGATAACAAAACCCATCCATCTATTATCTTTACCTGCTTCTTCCGTTTTGGGTCGCTGCTCGCTGGTGCTCATGCTCAGTCTTCACAGAGATGGGTACACCCTGGACAGATCTCAAGTCCATTTCAACCGGCGACTCAGCTGACGCGCGCAGCGGTGACAGGTGTCCATCTGACCTTAACAGCCGGTCGGACCTGCCTCCTCCTCAACAAATACCTTAACACCATTTTAAATTGTGCTTTCTTATTGTATTTGTGTTGTATGATTCGTAATACCGCATCAAAACCAGAGGCAGAACACAGAAGATTTTTTTCTGAGGAGCGGCAGTTTTTTTTGTCGGGGTTGTGGACGGTGGGAAACGGAGAGAACTTTTTTCTTTTTGACTAGCGGCATGAATGGGGTTTTAATCAGATATATAATACATAGCACAGAAAGTAAAATACGTGAACAAAATATTGGTGGGGACTGTCCCCTACAGGTCAAGATTGATGGGGACATGTCCACACCAGTCCTTCGGGAAGTTACGCCACTGCTGTAATCAAAGCTAAAGGCGGTCCAACCAAATGTTAATGTGACCTTTTTTGGGTGGTCTTTTTTTGGGGGAGCCAGGAAGTGTAATAAATGACGTTTTTTTATGAATATTTATTATTTTGTGAATATGATATAGCGTCTTGAGTTCCTATGGCATCATTGACTAGTCAACGTCGACTCGACTTTCATCACGTTAAAGTCGACTTTAAAAATTATGTAGTCGTTCAACCCCTACCTAGCTCACAGTCCAGTAAAATGAGTTCTACCTGAACCAGGTGTTCTAATATGTTTAAATTCAGGTCCATATTTGGACCTGACCTGAGGAGCTTCCTCGCTGTATATGTAAAGGAGTCAGATACAAACGATGTGACGCAGTTCAACAAATGAATCCTGGCTGAAACGGGACAATCACTTGGATTAATGTCTGTTCAGAGATGACAATAAAATCCTGGTTTGCTGTCATCTGAGTGTTGTTCGGAAAATAAAGAATCATTTATGTATTCATAAACCTCATCCCAAATCTGATAACAGAATAACCCTTTAAACTAAACACTGTAGCATTCTGTATTTAAAATACAAATCTAGAACCTCTACAAAATCCAGAGGACTTGTTGAATTCTTGTCAGCAGGTTCTGTAGATTTTACTGCCGAGTTAATGTTTGGCTTCCGTTTTGTCTCTGAAAAATATACATAAATTAATCTGTAAAAACCCAATTTTTTACTTGTTGAGTTAAATCCATGACAAACACAAAATTAAACCCAGTTTGACTGATTAAAATAAATGTTTGCCTTCAACAAATTAATTACCAAATAACTGTTGGTTGAAATCCAATTTTAGTCTGTCTCATCATAAAATGTTAACCGGGAGGTTTTTTTTTACCTTTTTTACGTCGAACATTTTCACGAACCACTGAAGAACCATCGTCTACGTCCATCATGAAGAGTCGCAGATAAAAACTGCTTCTAAAGACGGGACTGAACTAAACAGTTTATAAAGAGCAAACAAATGTTTCCTCTTCCGCTTCCTCTTAACAGTTGATAATTTCACAAGGCATGCATGAAAACAGAAAATACTTTGAAATCATTTTAGAAAAAAAAAGAAGAAAAAAAAAGGTAGCTGAAGAACTACCTCTGTGTTCAAAGTTAAATGTCAATCCACCAGCAATAGACTTTTTTTTATCTGCAGCCTCTAAGATTTACATTTCTTTTAAACAACAATAGTGAAACCTGTAATTTCATCTTTAATATTCATATTTTTATGTTTTGCATCAGGATGCAGCTTCACACCTGAAGCTTCATGTTTGAAAGAGTGTAGCTGTCAAATGTCAGGTTTTAGGATTCAGAATCAGGCAGACAACAAGAGTGAAACAAATAAAAATAACTTTGTTTTTGCGGCTGCAGGTGGGATTCAGGATCCAGCTGCAAGAACACGTCTTCACAGGTAGGTGAGGTGAGAGAGCCCTATTGGAGCTTGAAGTGATGACGTTGCTGACATTGATGAGAAGGCAACTGCAGAGAGACGCCTTTAATGCTGTGAACAGCAACACACAGGGTCTTGGTCCAAAGGATGATGCAGGGGTCAAACACAGGGAGCCAGAGGTCCAAGAATAAATCCAAAGGGGGCAAACCGTAATCCAGAGGAAATAGTCATCACCAGGGTCAGATGGGCAGAACAGAGCAGACTAGGAGCAGGCAAAGCAGGAGGTCCAAAAGGCAGATGTGGGGTCGAGAAAAAACAAGCAAGGCTTGAACATCAGGCTTGAAACAAGAAGGCTGGAGATCAGGAAACATGAACAGGTAGTATAATAATCTGGCCAAGGATGAGTGAGAGCTTGGGGCTTAAAGCTTAAAGACCGTGTAAAGTGAAATTAAATGTGTGTTTTTAGTTTGTCACATGGCATAAATATGTGTTATTAATCACCCAAATAAATCTGACTGATTAAAAACATTGTTTTCCTTATAAAATTAAGTCTCAAAAATCATGAAAAAACATAATTTTCCCTTGGTCTGAAACTGTGGGGGCGTGTCAGCGCGTGGGCGTGGTTTCAGCACAGTACTGCACCAGTGTCCTGCCCCCTGAGCTGACTGTGTGTGGAGAGGCAGACAGGAGCAGCAGTAAACCTGCTCTGTTTTTATCTGAGTTCTGCTGGCTGTAACACCAGCTCATTTTTCCAAGAGTTACGCTGTTTTTAGTGCACTAACAACTCTGGTTTTGTTTTTAAAGTTGAGGACACATAACTCCGCTGTTATGTGTTTAATAATAAGCGCTATTTTAGAAGATGAGCAACGGACTCGCTGCACACGGTCCGACCCGGTCACCTCGCATGCGGGGTCTGTGTTGGTGATTAAAAAGAGTAATCACGTTGATAAGTTATCTCATCTGTGTCAGCGGAGTCACGGCGTTTCACGGCGCGCGTGGCAGGATTTCAGCTCCACGCGGATCGCTCTCACACACACACACACGCGCGGGGGGGGGCGCGGATGTGCGCGGAGGTGCAGGTGCAGGTCGCTCCAGCAGCACGCCTGGGTTTGTTTGACTCCCTCCTGCGTCTCAATGTCACAATGGAGCGGCTGCAGTCCTCCATGCGTAAAAGGAGTGAGAGGAGGGAGACGGTCGGTAGCGAGTGAACGGCTCCACCGAAGAACGCATTTATACGGCTGGAGCTGCAGGGGGTGGGGCTTGTTACCGTGTGACGAAACACGGTCACATTTAAACCACGCCTAAAAAATCCTGAAACAGAAATATCTTTATACACAGTTTGATCTATAACTCCAAAATTAATTGAGCTACAATTTTGAGACTTTTTACTCATTTACAAGATTACAATTATGACATTTATAATGTTTATTGAAGAAAATATTGAAATTCACTTTACACGGTCTTTAAAGACCGTGTAAAGTGAAAATAAATGTGTGTTTTTAGTTTGTCACATGGCATAAATATGTGTTATTAATCACCCATATAAATCTGACTGATTAAAAACATTGTTTTCCTTATAAAATTAAGTGTCAAAAATCATGAAAATACATTATTTTCCCTTGCTCTGAAACTGTGGGGGCGTGTCAGTGCAGGGAGTGGTTTCAGCGCAGTTCTGCTGAGCTGAGCTGAGCGAGGCAGACAGCAGAGATCCACCTCCTCCGTTTTTATCTAAGTTCTGGCTGCCAGCAGCTCCTTTTTCCAAGAGTTACGCTGTTTTTAGTGCACTAACAACTCTGGTTTTGTTTTTAAAGTTGAGGACACAAAGATACTTCATAACTCCGATGTTATGTGTTTAATAATAAGCGCTATTTTAGAAGATGAGCAGCGGACTCGCTGCACCCGGTCCGACCCGGTCACATCGCATGCGGGGTCTGTGTTGGTGATAAAAATAAAGAGTAATCACGTTGATAACTAAGTTATCTCATCTGTGTCAGCGAGTCACTGCGTTTCACGGCGCGCGTGGCAGGAGCTCAACGCACACACACACACACGCGCGGCGCGGAGCTGCAGGTGGCCGCTCCAGCAGCAGCCTGGGTTTGTTCTGACTCCCTCCTGCGTCTCAATGTGGGTGCCCTGACCATTGCGACATCCAGGGAAGATGCAGGAACGAGGCATAATTGATTAGCTAGCTAACGATGAACAAAATATCCATGCTATTGCTATCTGATGCTATCTGCGATTCGCGAGTGAACGGCTCCACCCATGCGAAGAACAATTTATATGACTGGAGCAGCAGGGGGTAGTGCTATACTAATGAGGACCGCGTGACGAAACGCGGTCACGTTTAAACCACGCCTAAAAAATCCTGAAACAAGCATGTCTTCATACACAGTTTCATCTATAACTCCAAAATTAATTGAGCTACTATTTTGAGACTTTTTACTCATTTACAAGATTACAATTATCACATTTATAATGTTTATTTAAGAAAATGTTGAAATTCACTTTACACGGTCTTTAACCTCTGCGCCACCACTCCCACATATATGTACACACACACACACACACGCACACACACACACACACACACACACACACACACACACACACACACACACACACACACAATTGTTTCTCTTTGTGCTTATGTGGCAAACATACATTTTTTACACCCTAGCAACATTTTTGACTGTCTCATTATTTATATTCCATTAAATTTCTCATTTTTCTGAATCTAAACATCATATTTGTTTGAGCAGAGAAAAGACTCACACGCACAATGTTTTTATATCTAACAAAGTTCTGTCAGGTCATCTGGGGGGTTTCTTTTATTTTTTTAGACGTTTCGTCCTTCATCCAAAGGACTTCATCAATCCGAGAAGCCACATCACACTCCCAAACTACTACACTTCACCACTTGCTCTTGTCGAGGGTGGACAATTTCCCCTCCTCTCCCTCCTCCACTTTGCTTTTGTTCTGTCCTGTCTGTGAAACGGCTTCAGAGCTTCTCTCTACATATCTTCTGAACCGTAATTTATGTCAATTTCCCTGGAGGCCCTGTAAATTTGATGCTCTGCCCCTCCCACTGAGGAAGTCTGCGGACTTATCAAAGGGACCCGGCTGAATAAACATTGCGTCATCATTTCAGGACTTTTGGATTCTCTCTGGCGCTGTCCGAGGTCGACCTCAGCACCCTCGAGAGAGTTTACGGATCTCACCAGAGGGAACAGACTGATTATACCATTCTTATCAGAACTCGTATGCCTCTGGAGCAGGGGTCTGCAACCTTTACGATCAAAAGAGCCATTTTTTGACTTCGTTCACTACTTTAAACATGTCCGGATCCGCAGCAACCTACTACAACTGTTGTTATCAACTGGTGGCCCGTGGGCCACTTTAGGTTTGCTTGAGGGGACTTTTGTGGCCAGCAGGGATGACTTACCACATAAAGCAAAAAAATATATATATTTTTTAAATCTAACGATTTTTAACATTTATTAAATTAAAAGACTTGATTCTTGTAAGGGGGAGGGAACAGTTTTTTAACCTTTTCTACAGTTTTACAGTTCTTAATGAAATATATTTCTATCAGTATTACATTACACCCATTATGTTCCATTATTTGTATTCACTTAATTCTGCCTTATAATGTGAAATGTGACACTAGGCAGAACGTTTTTCTCTCGGGCTTTGTTTTCACTAGGGAACAGTTACACGCCTGCACATACACAGACATAACACTGGATGATTGACATACAGAGCTGATAGTTTGTTGACAGAAAGGAGGGTCACGTGGTAGTGTAGGTGGTTCCAGGGCGGTCCTGAAGCAGTCCAAGGAGGTTCCAGGGTCCAAGGAGGCGGTGACGACATCCGGGGTTTTTATAACCGTGGCCCTGCCTTTGAAGATGTGTGTGTGGACTGTGTTGGAGTCAGGTCTGTTGTCTGCTGTAAGGTTTATTCTTATATGTACAATAAACCTACATAAAATTTGCACATTCGTTTCAGAGCTTCCTTCAACCTTTTGAATTCGCAACAATTTGGTGACCACCGACGTGGAGAGGTTTGCAGTTTCGTCTGAAACGAGAGATGATTTGGAGGGTTCCCCCCCCCACCGCCGACAGAGACGAGCACGCGCGCAGTCAACAACCGGTGATTCACAGAGGTGAGCAGGACTCCTCTTACACAAAACGTCTGCGTTTGGACACACTAAATTATTTGTTGACTGAGGGCTGTTTGTCTCCAGGTGGCCAGTGGTTTATAATGTTAGCAGCTAAAAGTTAAAAAAAAATGTGAACTACTGTTGGTATTTCATTTGAATGTGCATTTTTTTTGCGGTTTTTGTACATGTAAGTAAGGTGAAGAGCACATAAGTCCCACACACGCGTAGGGATAATTTACGAGTGCCTTGTTTGCCCTTCCCCCACATCCCCCTTCTGAGCTCCGGCCTGTCGGCTGGGAGACACGTTTCCTTTGGACTCCGGGAAACCGTGGGGTCGAGGCTTCATCGTGAACTCCGGGCATCTGTCGCCGTTGAGTCACAGGGCTTTCATCCGACACACGGTTTTGCCGTTCAGAGTGGATTGCCGCTCCGGGTTCACAGGTCGTCGTGCGTGTGATTTAAGTTCGCAGCCGAGACTGTGTTCGCTGTCAGAGTCACATTTTTCCTCCCCTTCCCCGTTAAAGTCGATTACCGTATTTTCCACTGTATAGGTCGCACCCATTTTTTTTAAGATAACTTTCTTTTCTTTTTATTATTTTTTGTTTTCTTTTCTCTTTTTTTTCGAGGCTTGCGACCTGTACTCCGGAAGGTGCTGTATACACGCAAACAAGGCAACAGGGACAGATTTTTTATTTTCATTTTTATTCTCATTTATTGCATTTGTGAGTGTAAAAGCCAGGGAGACAGGAACCAGGTCTGGGGATGTGCCGAAGCAGTTTCGCAGATGCAAGCTGCTGGCTGGACCTCAGATTTATGGCTTCTAACAAGATAACACTCTCCTGTTCGTGCCTGACACGAAGGGGGAGAGGTTCCGGGAAGGAGACATCTCCTCCCCTCCTCCCCTACGTGCCTGTGAACCTGCACGGCACAGAGGCCTCTTTCATCCATAAATCTGAGTGAGTTGTCACTTGGTTCTGGTTCTGCACCTACAGTTAGTGGGTCTGCCTCAAGGATTCCGGCTGATAACAGGGAGTTTTACAACTTAATCAGCTCAGGCTGGGACTGTAAAAGTTACTTTAGTGCTACTATGGAGGACACTCCAGAGTAAAAGACTTAGTTAGTTTGTCAGATTTTTATTTTCTGTTGCTGTGACCTTTGTTTTAAACACGCTGACCTCTCTGTGGCAGTCTGTTGTCCTCACAATGCAGTACTGTATTTTTTGCAGATATGTGCTTTTCACTCTCAGTGTTAAAGGCACATTTCTGATTTTTATAGGTGAGGTTCCCAGGAACATGTTGCCTAAAGGAGTACATGCAGGGTTAATTTCACGCCATTAATTGTTACGTTTCCAGTTCTCATCACTTCAGCCTGGTGGGGTGCAGGTCATGTTTAATGACATATGAACAAGGCCTGTGTAATGGTGGTTTGGAGTACTTTGGTGGTTTGTTTTTATTTTTATTTGTTCTTTTTTTTATATGTGTATTTTTTTTTCTTTCTTGGAGGACTTTAGTGGTTTATTATTTGTTTTATTTGTTTTTTATATATGTGTGTATTTCTTTCCTCTTGAGTGGACTGACGCTTGTTTGTTCTGCAGGACGTGTTTGGCCTTCTGACCTGCTCGACAGAGTCTGGAAGGGAGTCTTCACACGGCTGACATACTGCAGGGGGTGACTTTATTTAGGTGTTTTCTGAGGATTTCAGCTTGACTTCTAATCAGTGAACGTTGCAGGTGTTCCATGACGACGTTTGGTTAGCAGTTAATTCTTTCTACAGTAATTTCACTTATACACAGATATGCAGCTCTCAATTTACAATTTTATTCCTCACCCTACAACATTACTCGTTTGCATACACCTAGGTTTCCTCAACCATAGCATGGAGTGGTTGCATCATGACTCTCTAGTGTTGAACACCATTTTTGGACAGATCACATGTTGTGCTGTCATTGAAGCTAGGTTTTGCTAACAACTCCTGTTGGCACCTGCACTGGACTGCACTGAACTGTCGAATTGCGTTGTGTTCGGCTGAGCTGCACGCTGACACCACCTGCACTGAACTGAAAATGCACTGAACTGCCGACATGCATCATGTTCAGCTAAAGCCGCAAGCTGTCATGACTCGTGCCTGAACTGTTACATGGAGTTTTACGTTTTGCACCAGTTTCAA
>JBBPBX010057326.1:0-22471 GCA_038048925.1 Garcialebias charrua | reverse complement strand
ATGTAAGAATTAATGAGGAGGTCAATATTAATACTGACCTCTTTATCCTTAATTAATCTACTTATTCAGATTGAATAGTAAATTTCACGGATTCTGTTCTTTTTCAGTTTACCCAATATTTCTGTGATCTTTATGATGGATAAATACACAAAGCCATTAAGTGACAAAGACGTTAACTTAGTTTGATATGTCAAAGAGACACTATCATTTATTTAAAATAAATCAACTAAATTAACACCATTACACTTGATTGACATGATTTCACTTTCTTTCAAATTAATACGTCAGCACACTTGAATCATAACACAACAGACATAAATATTGGATGTTAACATATTTAGTCTGTGGGCATTTCAGCTTAAAATAGTTTCCAGCTTAGATAGAGAGGGAAAGATTTAGGAGGAGAAATTTATGGAGGAAGAAAAGTTAAGAGTCAGGGAGTTATCTTGATGTGTTTTAACCAGAAACATGGCAGTTCTCCGGCCGATTAAAGCTACACGTTGGTACCCTTGGCAAAGCATTTGACGACTTGTTACCTCGTGAAGATGGTCAGTCTCCCTCGGTCCAGTTTGGTCAGTTCGTTTACCATTCTCAGCGTCTCCAGACGTGCGCCTTGACTCGAACCGAAAGTAACGGCAGCTCCTGGTGGTGTTTTCAAGATAAGACGTTCCTTAAAGGAATGTCAATAAAAGAGAGCTTTTCACGGCTTGAAATAGATTTATAACAGGCATGTTATAAATCTTTTAACTGAATGACGTGTCCTTAGCGTGTGACTAGACGATCATCAGTTCTTTGGAGAAGACCATGGTTTGAGGCTTACTCCAGCAGACTTTCTTAGAGAAAGTAAGATGTGAAGGTTTTAACTGAGACGTGACCCAGAAAATGTGTTCTTTCTGATTGGCCGAATGGCATCATAAGTTGATGTGAGGATGACATCAACATGTTGAAAGGGGGTCAAAAGATTAGTTTGTCAGAAAGATAAAGTGTTAGTTTCAGATGTCAGCATTTTATCATAAAACTGATTCCTTTGCTTTAACACTTTAACAAAATACTGTTGGTTTGATTAAAACAACGTCATTAAGCATCACATATGGGACCTATTAATGATAATAGCTTGATTATTAAATAGGACAAAAACAAAAGTCTTTGGGTGTCTAGATTGTCCTGAGCTCAAGCTAAAATGAATGAGATAAAGTGTTCCTTTTATCTTCACATGCAAGTTCGAGAGGAGAGGAGAAATCCTCCATGTACAACATTTTGAATTAAGCAGAGTATTTGATTTATCTGACATTAAAATGTACTGATGCTCTTACAAATAAAATTATTCATTTGATAACATTTGAATTAACAAAATTAAAAGAAGTCTCTGTGACCCGAGATTGCACCTTTGACACAGCAGTGAAACACAGTTTAACTCTCACAGAATAACACAGCTTAAAAGCACACATCATGAAAATGACAAAAGTTATTCTTTTGATCACATCAGCCTAAAATCAAAGATAGAAATAGTCTCTTATTGGTGACTATGTTATCAGATTATAGCTAAATGAATAATTTTGTAGTAAATGTCTTGCTTTACTGAGAGGTCAGTAAAGGTCATCACTGGACAGTTCAAAAACCTTAATTTGACCCTGGGTAGGTCCACTACATCTCCCCCCTTTTGGAAGCCATCGCCAGTCCTTGGGGATGGGGTCCAACACGAAAGGAAACCTTGAACTGTCTTTGATCTTGAAGTAATCCAGCAAGTGGAAAAAAAAAATCAAAAATTATAATCCCATAAAGTTTTTGGAAATTCCATACTGTTCGTAGGTAATCCCATTGCGAAAAGCTTTTAATCCTTTGGAAAACAAAGTCTGTTAACTCTTGGAAAACAAAGTCTGTGATCCCTTGGAAAGCAAAGTCTTATAATCCACAGCGGTAATTCCACAGCAGTAATTCCACAACGATTAGTTTTGTTGATTGATCAGCAACAATTGTTTTCATAATCAGCATGTAGAGGGGATCCCTCGATTGACGCAGAGGAGGCGACCCTTGGATGGAGGTTGAAGACCAAGCGTTGGAGCTGCAGGTCCCACATCGAAGGTTGTTGGCTGGTTGGTTTCCAGTCAGTGCCACTCTGGTTCTATGTGTCATGCAATTATGTGGTTTTTAAGGTGGGCTTATGATTGGGATTTTACATTAAGCCTTACCTATATGCACCTGGTATGTAAGCTATCATGGTTTAGATCAGCTACAATTACCAATTAAGGGGTGGATCAAATCTATAAATTAGGTATAGGGATCTGTACCTATAGAATTTTAGAGGGCTTCTGTAACGAAGGCCTCTAATTCCAAACTATTCCTCCATTCATTACTTAGTTTAGGTTAAACTAAAATAAAAATGAAATATAGTTTGATCTAAATGTCTGTTGTCTTTTAGACGAACGACGTAGGATTTGGTATTCCTAATAAATTTTGAAGTCTATGGCGAGACTCATCAAAATGAATAGATAATCTAGAATAGAAACGATCGAATCGGTTCAATTTAGAAATTGTGAGACCAGTGTAGTTTATTGTACCTTGAGTAGCTTTAAACTACATTGACTCTTCGACGATTGAGATTTAACAAAACGAACTGCATGTTGGCATAGTTAAATCCATATCATTCATTAACCAATGTTAATACAAAACCTTTTTGGCTGGGAGTGTTCAGAACCAAACAAAATCTCAACTAATGACAACAGTAATGACTAAACAACACGGAAACAACGTTTCACTGCTTCGACACACTCTTGTCGTCAGATTCCAAAGTGCAACACACAAGAAAAACAGGTCTCAACTTTATGACCGAGGTCAAATTAAATCTCGTGGATTTAAACGGTTGTTAAGGTTAGTTTTTGTTGTGGGTTTTAGGCTTAGCGTTTCTAAGTTCAAATTGGACAATGCGACTTATAGGGTGGGAAATACGGTAGTTTAAACCTGATTAGTTTATTTACTAACTTGTGTTTGGACGACCTTATTATCCCATGAAGTCGGTGAGTTTGTGAGATCTTTGTCTTTTGTGGAGTCATTGAACGCCTTGTAAGGTTTGATCTGATTTCGATGTACCCATTTAGCAATTGGCTCTTTGCGGCCTTTGCTGATTTTGATTTCGTAGACGACTGAGGACACTTTGTCTGTTATCAGATGAGGTCCAGTCCACCTGGGCATTAGTTTGCGGGCGAGAGTTCCGGTCTCGGACCCTCCTTTCCCGGTTGCTGGGGCGAACGTATAGTACCAGACTCTGTCTCCCACTTGGAGTTCATTGTGAGAGGCCTTCTGGTCGTAGTACGCCTTGCGTCCTTCAGCGGATTTTTCCAGGTTTTTCTGGGCGAAAGCAAAAGTGTTTCTGAGGTGTACATTCAAATCTTTCATGTATTGTTGTGTAGTGTAGGCTGTCGCCATGGCGGCGTCGCCTGGTTGGTACAACAGGTGTAGAGGGAGAGTCATTTGTCGACCGGTCATCATCTCGAAGGGAGAGATGCCAGTTGATGTGTGTGGAGTGGCTCTTATGGCCATGAGGACCAGAGGGAGTTTCACGTCCCAGTCCTTGTGGTTTGCAGCCACGTATTTCTTCAAAATACTCACCACAGTTCTGTTTGCTCTCTCTACTTGGCCTGAAGCCTGTGGGTGGTAGCCGACATGAAAGTTGGCCTTGACGCCTAGCGTCTTCCACAGTTCTTTCATCACTTCACCTGTGAAGTGTGTACCTTGGTCTGAGTTCACCCTAAGGGGAAGTCCAAACCTTGAGAATATATGATTCATTAACAACATAGCAGTGGTTTGTGCTGTGTCGTTAGGAGCTGGTAGGCATTCTACCCATTTGGTGAATGCACAGGTTACCGTGAGAAAATATTTATTTCCTCTAGAGCTCTTAGTGAGTGGTCCAACCCAGTCGATCTGGAGGTCAGACCATGGGAATGCAATGCCTCTGCTTTGCAGTGGTGCTCTGTGAAGTGGTCTGGTTGGCTGAAACTGGCCACAGACCACGCACCCTTCAATGTAGTCCTTGACATCCTTCTTCATTCCAGGCCAATAGGCAATTTGTTTTAATGCCGTCAGCGTGGCTTTATCTCCTTTGTGTCCTGCGGACGGGAGATCATGGGCATGAACTAACATCACCCCCCTTTGGTCATGGGGAACCACGAACACAGGTGAGGACGTTGGTCCATGAGCGAAAGTTAAGATGCCCTTGATTAGTTTTAGCTGTTTGCGCAGCTGATAGAGGACCTTAAAGGGATTGTGACATGATTGTTTTACTATTCATAAAATTACTCAAAATATATATATTTTATCATTTAAATATGTTTGTTTTTGCAAACAAAATGATAAATCACTTTAATTTTGCTTTAAAAGTGATTTTGAACTTCAAGCCGTGTTTAATCATGGGAAATCCGATTACACTCGAACGCACCATATGTGATGTCACACTGGGCAGAGGGCTGTGGTGTCTTTAATAGCGGACAATTGAAAACTGGACGAATTTAGCAATCTATGTGAAGATTTGAGCTATTTGTCTTCATTTTGGGAAGCAGAAAATTGTTTGGGTGATGGAACAAGAAACAACAGGATCTAATTTAGGTCTGATGCTGTATCAGACTTCCTTCATGTCGAGCTGCTCATACCTGCGCACTGTGACAAGCCCAGAGCTCTGCCCAGTGTGACATCACATATGGTGCGTTCGCGTGTAATGGGATTTCCCATGATTAAACACGGCTTGAAGTTCAAAATTACTTTTAAAGCAAAATTAAAGTGATTTATCATTTTGTTTGCAAAAACAAACATATTTAAATGATAAAATATATATATTTTGAGCAATTTTATGAATAGTAAAAAAATCATGTCACAATCCCTTTAAGGTCTGGATCGGAATCCAGGTCGTCTTTAGACGGACTATTTTTGTTCGGATCAGTCAGGTACAGTATCATGGAGTTGATAGCAGGATCCGACTTTTGTAGTTGGATGATGTCTGGGTCAGTCAGTGCGGGTCGTACAGAGACTGCGTTGTCAGCAGGTCTGGTTGCGGCCTGTGCACGTGTGACTGCCATAACTCTGACTGAAGGTTGTGTTGGCAGAGTCTCGATTAACCAGGAGGGGTCGAAGGACCATAGAGGACCTTCGTCGGCTCCTTCTTTGGCTAAGGAGTCTGCAATGTCATTGTAGTGCTTGTCATCGCCTGGGACTCTAGAATGCCCTGGAACTTTCTTCCAGTAGATCTGTAAGTCGTGTGATGTCACCAAGTGATCACACGCTATGAAAAGCTCTTTGTGTTTGACCACTTTTCTGTCGCTTGTTAGGAAACCGTTCTGTTTCCACACAGCGAGGTGACAAGCGAAACTTAAACGAGCATAGTTAGAGTCAGTGCAGATGACTAGCGTCTTGATGGAGCGTTCTACTACCATCTGGAGAGCTATTAGGATTCCTGCAATCTCAGCGTACTGAGAAGTCTGAGATCCTAATTTGTAGCTGAAAGTTATCTGCTCTTGGTCTTGGAGGAGGACCCCTCCAACACCTGCTCTGCAGATTTTGTCGCGGAGGAATGAAGATCCATCCACGTACAATGTTGTCATATCTTTGCAGATATTGTCATCAAAGAAGTGGTGATTCGGGTCTTCAGTTACTGGGGTTTTTACCTCAACCGGCGGCTGGGTGGCTGGTACATCTTGTGTACACTTCTGGCAGATTGCCAAGTCCGTCCCCAGATGTGACTTCTTGTTTTGACCATAACGTATGTCTAGGTTAAAACTTTGAAGCGCCATGAGCCACGTTGCAACACGTGAGTTTGTCACCACACCATCTCTGATGCGTTCACTGTTAAGAAAGGTCACTGGCTGGTGTTGTGTTTCCACAATGATTTTCTGTCCACCAATGTAGCTGGAGAAATGTTTAACTGCCCACACTGTGGTCAGTAAAGCTTTCTCACAGTCTGAGAATCTCAACTCGGGGCCTGCCATCGTTTTGCTGGCGTAGGCTACCACACGTTTGTCTCTGTCGTGTATCTGGTACAGACCCGCACTTATGCAATGAGCTGAGAAGCCCACTTCCAAGTAAAACTCTTTGTTGTAGTCTGGGTAGACTAAACAAGGGGCTGACTTGATCCTGTTTATAAGAGCGTCCATTGCCTGTTGCTGTTTGTCAGTCCAAACAAATGGTACGTCTTTTTTAAGGAGTTCAGTCAGTGGTTTCGCAAGGTCCGCATAGTTCTCGATGAATTGGTTCGAGTAGTTACACACGCCCAGAAAACTTTGTAGTTCTTTGAGATTGGTGGGGACTTTGAGATTGTCGAGGCCTTGGGTGCGAGTCAGCTGTGGTTGTACTCCGTCAGGACCTACAAGTAGGCCAACGTAGTCCACTTTGGTTCTGCACCATTGGCATTTTGACAGTGATATTTTAGCACCAGCAGTTGTCAGCTGATTCAGAACGTGGTCGATCTCAGCCAAATGTGAGTCCAGTGTTGGCTGTCTCAAAAGGACATCGTCCACGTAGATCAGTGTCCCACGCTCGTGGGCGTCTGGACATGCTTTGTTCAAGAAAATGTTGAACTCTGCAGGTGAGTTAGCGTAGCCAAAGGGACACCTGTTAAAGGTGTACTGACGGCCACCAAAAGTGAAAGCTAGTTTGTACTGGTCCTCGGCGCGCACAGGGATGGTCCAAAAACCAGAGGCGACGTCGAGAGTCGAGAAGTACTTACCATTGGTGACCTTGGGCAGTTCCTGTTGGAGTTGCGTCATAGGCCATCTGGATAAGGGAACTTGTTTGTTTAGCTTTCTGTAGTCTATAGTGAGTCTCCACTTACCATTAGGTTTTAACACCGGCCATAAAGGCGCAGAGTAAGTGCTGTTACAGTATCGGATGATACCTTTTTCTAACAGGTCATTAATGATTTCTCTGATAGGTTGATGTGCTGCCAGAGGAATCTTGTACTGTCTGACAAATGCAGGGGGAGCATTAGGCGGGGTTGGGATGCTCACTGTGTGGAGCGTGGTCAACCCACAATCCATCGAGTCAGTTGAGAATGATTTCTCATATTTTAGAAGAACTTTGCGAAGTTTGTCCCTTTCTTCATCAGTTTTCAGGGCGTCGGCTTGGGCGACCACCTGGTCAATCTGTGAAGCAACTGAGAGGGATTCTTGTTCTTTGGGGAGCTCCAGTGAGTCCCCTTCAGTGTCGTAAAACCTGTCAACAGGTAGTGCACTGTAAGTTTGGGGGCATAGACTGTCTCCTTTGTTGAAACCGAACCTGCGGACAGTGTCCTGGTCGGACTCAGTGGGGGAGAAAAGAGCTATGGCCTGTGTTGGTTTCGTGAACAAGACTTGCCCCGTGTGTTGATATGGGATCAAGTTCTCTGGGAGTCCTCCCAGAAATGGAATGCTTAGCTCAAAATCATGAAAATCAGTGGAGATCAACCATCCTAGCTGTGTGTTTTTTGGGATCAGTACCTCTTCTGTGCTTGTGTTGCACACAGCAACAGTCGTGGTTCTGCAGTCGAGGGTCACTTGGAATGTGGCCTCCATGGACAGTCCTAAGTTGAAAAACATAGGAGATGGTTGAAAGTATGCCAGTTTTGTGCTAATAGCTTGTCCTTTCATGATGTGACTCATCACCGGCTTGTTCATAACCTGAGGTGGTACCGCAGTGTTATGGCTGTTAGCAATCTGACAGACCTCTGGAATGGTCTGTCCAGCCTTAAGGTTCTCTGTTGTTAGCACAGGAGAGTCCTTTGTGGCTGTGTTTAGTGACCACAGTACATTGTTGTTGATGTCCACTCGGACACCTAACCTTACCAAAATGTCGGAGCCTATGTAGGTTGCATGTGGTAAGTTCGGGACCACGAGGAACGGGTGATCCAGTTCTCGTTGGTTCCAGATCAGTTTCAGGTCAATGATCCCTTTTGCGGTCATTACCTGTTTATCGTTGGGGTCCAACGAAAAGCGGAAAGCCTTTTTGTTCATTTCTAGACCCAACTGTTTTTTAACCAAGGTTCCATAGAAAGCTTGGCTGATCGCTGATTTCTCCGTCCAAGGAGACAAAACAGCATCATCGGTGTGGGATCCTTGGATCTCAACACCTTTGACTACCTGCGGTAGGTAGTGTTCAGTGAGTGCTGACTGTTTCAGCTCGCAGAGGAGGCTCTCTTGTTGGGCCTTTTCTGCCTCACCTGTTGCTGAAGGTTCACTTACCGGGATTGTGCTCTCGTTGGAGGACCCCTTTGTGCCTTCCGCGGTACCTGCTGTTAAACAGTCAGTGTCACCATGTGTAGGCATATCGATCGGCAGTGGTTGGCTCACTCTGGTCCACATTGTTTGATCGCCATAATCTATAATCGCGTCAAAGCGGTTTATAAAGTCTTGGCCAACCAAAAATGGGAATGAGTCAACGGTGGACACGTGTACCGGGTGGTATAGCGTCATTTCACCAATCTGCATATGAACCATGGCTATAGCTGTAAGGGTTGTACTCGTCTCTGAGAGTCCCTGTAGTACTACAGCACATTCTTTGAGGGGTATTTCCCTGTCAACCCCGCTAGCGGCTATCCTTAGCTCCTTCAACAGTGTGGGAGACATAATGGTTATGTCAGCCCCACCATCCAGGAGGGCCTCTTCTGTGAGGACCCCTTCTAAAGTGATTGACAGGTAAGCCTTCTTAGCGGGCCCCTTCCTGATAATGTTACACAGGAACCTATCAGGTTTTTTCCGACGTGTGTTACGTCTACCATTGTCTGTGTGAATTTCATTCACCTGTACTGGTAGTGCAGTCACACATGGGTCTGAGTGATCGGTCTGTGACGAGTCATTGTCTTTGGTGAGTGAGCTTACCCCCCCTTTTTCCGATGAGGGGCTCTCGGACTCTGTAACAATGATGTCATGGTTACAGTCAACGTCTTGTTGACTGTCTATACCCTGATTGTCAGCATCCTGACCATCAGTATCTTGGCGACTGTCAGCAATCGTGGCATTGCTGTTATTAGTGTGTTCTGAGTCACTATCAATGATAGTGCTACACATCACTCCAGGTTTGTTTTCCTTGTCAGTTTTTTTCAAACTTTCTAACAACCGACGTATGTTCTCCATCTCTTCTGAGGACAGAGGTTTAGGGCCTTTTTTCTGGAACTTCTGTGGGTTTTTCCTCGCCCCAGACTGTTCAGTTTGAGGTGCAGGAGCTGGCGCATTGCTCGGGGGTCCTCTCTGGGACCACCCTCTTTCATATGAGTCTCCTTGGGACCCATATTTCTTTTTCTTTTGGAAAGCCCTCCTTTTTTGATGGGGCTCTTCCTCTTGATGCGGCCTGTACCACTTAGGGTCTCTGGACCCCTTTTGGTCTTTGTTCCAGCGGACACCTTCATTTTGCGGTCTGTCAGGTTGGAAATTTTGCTTATTCTCGGCTTCCTTAAAAGAGTGAGCTGGCGCTCTTGCTCCTTCAAGGTCTAGCGTTTGGTATTTGACCTTTTCACCAGGACACACTTCAAAGGGTGTTTTGTTTGGTGTGCGACCTGTAAAAACATCTATCGCGCACTCTCTTATGTCTTCGATGGACCTCCGTTTATAGTTTGCGCTGACATGTACTTTCTCTCTTATGTCAGGGCAGAGGTTTTGGCTGAAAATATACTTAAACCCTACCTCCTCCTCCATTTCAGGTTCGCATCTGTCCCCGAAATAGGCACGGAATATTCGGTCATAATATGACCTTGGGTGTTCATTCCTACCTTGCTTGATGTTAGCTGCTGTTATGATGCCATCGGGCCCCGTGCAAGGAGAAAACTCCCTTATCAGCGCAGCACAGAGAAGACTGTAGTCTTTCATCACTGCTTCTCGTTGACGCTTCATAAAAGCATGCACCGTCCTGTCCGATGTTAACCTTAACAGACAGATTCTATCATCATCTGTAGCTTCTGGGAAACGTTGAAGCTGGAAATCAAGGTCCTCGAGATAGATCTTGGTTTCGTGTGAGCCCATTGGGCCAGGGGCGAAGGTTTGAATGCTTTTCGCCATATTCCGTAGTTCAGCCATTGATAGAGGTATTTGTGGGTTATTATCAGATCCACCCACCGGTGCATCCGGTGGGATTGTCGGTTTTAGAGGCCCTAAGGGACGGCGCGGTGGTGTTGGAGGGAGTAGTGCATCTGGCATGGGCGGGGGCGGTGGAGGAGGGAGTAGGTCATCAGGTATGGGAGGAGGCAGCGGAGGCGGTGAGTTCTCAAGGTGTTTACTCATGAGACCCAAACATTTTCTCTCTTCTTCAAAGAGTTTGTTCATTGCTGATGCACGCTCTATTCGACAACTGTTCAGTTGGACTTTTAACCCATCATTTTCACGTTGTAACATCATGTGCTGTTCTTGTGATTTTCTATAATCTTCTTGCAGCCTTGTGTACCGTAGTGATAATGATTCCAGGGTGTCCGTGCATTTTTCCAGCGCGTCTCGTGCCTCCCCACAATCCGCCTGAAGCGACTTGTATTGATGGTAATACGTATCCTTCTCCACCACACATTTTTCCAAATCATCTTGTGATTGGTCAAAATCCCTTTTTAACACTTTGCATTCTTCGTAGAGACTACGCGTTTGTTCAGCGCTGCCAATACTCGACTGTGTTAAACTCTTTACCTCCTGCTGTAAAGTGGCAACCTCCATTTGTGCTGTTAAACATGATGTAGAGACAGCCCGGCGTACAGCAGTTTCAAAGTCTAGCTTGGCCTTTAACAGAAGGCTTAATTTAGCCAAACGTTTATCTCTGTCTGCTTTCTTTTCAGCCGTTGTGGTTCCAGCTGTTACAGTTTTTAATGCACTGTCCACATCTGCTTCCTCCATCAACTGTGTCTCTTCATGGTAGTTTGTGATGGGCCCTGTGAGTGAAAATAAGGCACATTCGATCCAATCTGCTTTGGTCGGGTCGTGGCCTTGAGGTGGCACAGGCTGCCCTGTATCAGTGGTGTCAGGGGTCTCACCCTCTGTGCCTGCCATCTTTTATCTGGATTTTCAGTGAAAATCAAAATAAAAGATGTTCTGTATTCGTTATTCTAAACTTTTCACTATTTGAAATAAACAGGAAAGTTTAAATGTGCACAGGACGACTGTGGAAGATGATGTGTCAGAGAAAGGAAGAGAAAGGAAAAATTTTTTAGTTATCTGGAGTGAAAACTGTACTTTTGTTTGTTATTTTAAATTCTTTGTATTTAAAATAAGCAAAAATGTTTGTCCGTACCTCTGTTATTCTAAATATTTTATTTAAAATAAACAGGAGCTATTGTTTGTGTACAGAACAAAATTAAAAGCTGGTAACTCACCATAAAATGCTGACTTTTTATGATGTTTTTTGTGAACGTGACTGTTCGTCACTCAAAGTGCACCAGGAAATGACGACACAAATAGGCGGGTCGACGCAGCGCGTCACCAGCTCTGCTGTGCTGAGCGAGGCGGAGCTCGCTACACAGATACGTGACGTCAACCAATCAATCACAGTGCTTGTAGTCCTTTTCCCAAGCAACCATGGTAAATGTAGTTTTCTAACCTTCGACCAATGAAGTACCGGAAATGACGACAAAGTGGGCTGGTCGCAACGGCGTGCGACGTGATTGACAGCTCACAACAGCGAATCAGCGTTCGCCACAAGAGTGATTGACAGCACACAACAGCGAATCAGCGTTCGCTACATGAGTGATTGACAGCACACAGTACTCGTTTCATCCAATCACAGCTCATAAACAAACATGTAGACACACGTCTTCTTAACGTTAGCTTGCACAGCAGACCACAACTTCATAGACTCTTAAAAACAACTCAAACGCTACAATTTAACTTCCCAAAATGCTGAAACATGCGGCGCACATCTAGACAGGCCAACTTAGTCACGCTCAGTAACCCAGCACTGCAGCTGTTGAACAAACACGGACTCTCTCGGAGTCACTTCAAGGTCGGTTCCGTCCACGTTAAAGGAGCAGAACTCGGGTTTCACGAACCACTAACCGACACGTTCTAACAGTATATGCTGCTTCGACCTTCTTTAAAATGTAAAATACCACAACAGCAATCTTGTAGATGTTAAATTAGCTTCCAGGGCAGGCAGTTTGACTCGGCGATCAAACAACAAAGTTCTGTACCGGAGTGTGTGCGAGTGAGCTGGATCGGAACCGAACCAGAACCTCCACAGACTACGGCTGACAAAAACTTCACCTGAATGCTTCCAACAGCGTGTAACAGAGTTGAAACAATAATAATCTCACAGCTTCAAATGATAAAAACATGCAGAATCTGCCTGCTTTGAACACTTCCAGCCAAAATTATTATCCTCAGAGTTTAAAACTTGGATCCTTTTATGCAAACATGACGTTACAGTTCATGAGAGACCACAGATATCAATAAACTTTCAGAACCACGTACGAAGGCCACCAGATGTAAGAATTATGAGGAGGTCAATATTAATACTGACCTCTTTATCCTTAATTAATCTACTTATTCAGATTGAATAGTAAATTCACGGATTCTGTTCTTTTTCAGTTTACCCAATATTTCTGTGATCTTTATGATGGATAAATACACAAAGCCATTAAGTGACAAAGACGTTAACTTAGTTTGATATGTCAAAGAGACACTATCATTTATTTAAAATAAATCAACTAAATTAACACCATTACACTTGATTGACATGATTTCACTTTCTTTCAAATTAAACGTCAGCAAACTTAAATTCAACACAACAGACATAAATATTGGATGTTAACATATTTAGACTGTGGGCTCTTTAAACTTAAAATAGTTTCCAGCTTAGATAGAGGGGAAAAGATTTAGGAGGAGAAATGGAGGAAGAAAAGTTAAGAGTCAGGGAGTTATCTTGATGTGTTTTAACCAGAAACATGGCAGTTCTCCGGCCGATTAAAGCTACACGTTGGTACCCTTGGCAAAGCATTTGACGACTTGTTACCTCGTGAAGATGGTCAGTCTCCCTCGGTCCAGTTTGGTCAGTTCGTTTACCATTCTCAGCGTCTCCAGACGTGCGCCTTGACTCGAACCGAAAGTAACGGCAGCTCCTGGTGGTGTTTCCAAGATAAGACGTTCCTTAAAGGAATGTCAATAAAAGAGAGCTTTTCAGCTGTTGAAGATGGCTTATAACTTGGCATGTTATAAGTCTTTAACTGAATGACATGGTCATTAGCGTGTTGACCAGACGATCATCAGTTCTTTGGGGAACCTCATCAGGGGTTGAGGACCTCAGCAAACTCCAAGAGAAAGTAAGATGTGAAGGTTTTAACTGAGACGTGACCCAGAAAATGTGTTCTTTCTGATTGGCCGAATGGCATCATAAGTTGATGTGAGGATGACATCAACATGTTGAAAGGGGGTCAAAAGATTAGTTTGTCAGAAAGATAAAGTGTTAGTTTCAGATGTCAGCATTTTATCATAAAACTGATTCCTTTGCTTTAACACTTTAACAAAATACTGTTGGTTTGATTAAAACAACGTCATTAAGCATCACATATGGGACCTATTAATGATAATAGCTTGATTATTAAATAGGACAAAAACAAAAGTCTTTGGGTGTCTAGATTGTCCTGAGCTCAAGCTAAAATGAATGAGATAAAGTGTTCCTTTTATCTTCACATGCAAGTTCGAGAGGAGAGGAGAAATCCTCCATGTACAACATTTTGAATTAAGCAGAGTATTTGATTTATCTGACATTAAAATGTACTGATGCTCTTACAAATAAAATTATTCATTTGATAACATTTGAATTAACAAAATTAAAAGAAGTCTCTGTGACCCGAGATTGCACCTTTGACACAGCAGTGAAACACAGTTTAACTCTCACAGAATAACACAGCTTAAAAGCACACATCATGAAAATGACAAAAGTTATTCTTTTGATCACATCAGCCTAAAATCAAAGATAGAAATAGTCTCTTATTGGTGACTATGTTATCAGATTATAGCTAAATGAATAATTTTGTAGTAAATGTCTTGCTTTACTGAGAGGTCAGTAAAGGTCATCACTGGACAGTTCAAAAACCTTAATTTGACCCTGGGTAGGTCCACTACACAGACTAGCGACTTATAGATGAAAATGAACCAGTGTGAGAGCCTATGTGCAGATAATGATGACCAACTGACCAAGAGTGCAGTAATGGTACGGTATTTACAACCAGTTATGAATCTTAGTGCACTGTAACAGACAGCATCCAACATCTGCAAGCAGCTGGCAGGGGCATTCATGTAAATAATGTCTCCATAATTAATGGCCAGTAGGAAAGTTGCAGCTACAAGGTGTTTTCTGGTGTTCAGAGTTAAACAATATCTATTTCTGAAAAAGAAACCCGGTTTTAATTTCAGTTTCTTTAACGGGTTTTCATTGTGTGGCTTAAAAGAGAGATGGTGGATCATGAAACATAAGCCATGGAGTGTGAGATCTCCAGAAGCCACACTTAACTCAAAATGGTTGAAAAGTAGTTTTCTTCCTTTACAAAAGTTTAAAACATTATGAATAGCATAATACAGTCGTTAATAAAGTTATCTGTGTTCTAATTATGCGCTTGTTAAACAGATTTATCAGTGATTTTTGTACACTTTAACCAGCAGTAATTAGATCATAACTCACAGCTTGTCAAGGTCCACCGCTCCTCACCTGTGGAAGGGTTCTTCCATGACCTCTGCAGTACTCCATCTTCCAGTCGCAGAGCCTCAAACTTGGACCACAACCCGGCTGAGATGAGCTGGTCTGAGCAGCCCAGTCCTCACCTCCTTCTACAGGTGTGCAGTGGAGAGCATCCTGTGCTCCAGCATCAACGTGTGGCATGGAGGCTGCACAGTTGAAGAGAGGAAAGCTCTACAGAGAGTGGTGAAGGCTGCACAGAAGTCTGTTGGAGTCAGTCTCCCCACCATCACAGACATTTACACCTCCAGATGCAGGAAAAGAGCCACCTGCATCATGAAAGACCTCACTCATCCAGCACACTCACTCTTTGCCCCACTCCCCTCAGGACGGAGGTTGAGGAGCATCAAGTGTAGAACCACTAGACTGAGGAACAGCTTCTACCCTGAGGCTGTTAGACTCATGAATAAATAAAAATAAAATAAAAAATAAACACTGCAAAATATCACATCATACTGATGCTGATCTGTTTTCTTGTTGCTGTGTTCATCTGTGACCATCTGCTCATACAAACTCATGTTCGTGCTGCTGTGTATTACTAGTTGATGCTTTTCTTAGTTAGCTGTGTATTACTAGTTGATGCTTTTCTTAGTTAGCTGTGTATTACTAGTTGATGCTTTTCTTAGTTAGTTCTAGATGTTATTACTGTTTTTCTCTTTCATTTGTTGTTGGATGTAACTGGGACCTCGTGTACATAATCTCGTTTTCATCTCATGTACCACATGCGGTGCAAATGACAATAAAGACTCTCTGACTCTGACTCTGACTCTCTGACTCTGACTCTGACTCTGACTCTTTTAGGAAGGTTTGGAGCCAGAATGCAAACAAGACCTGGAGAGCTCAAACACAAACCTGATTTTAATGGAAAACAAAAACAAAATGCGGTCGTGGCAGCCAAACTCACTTACAAAACAACTCTGGAGTCACCACATGGAGAACAAGGGAAGGACCGGACAGCATCTGAAATGCCCAGCATCAGACTGGTGTGAAGGCTTTATACATGAAACAGGCTGCAGGTGTGGATGGGATGTCTATTCACACCTGCAATCCATTTAGACTATTAAACTTACAAAAAACATTGAAGAGTCATTTATTTATTCGTTTATTTCTCCAGCTCCCCGGGCGCTTTCGGGCTGCTCACTGCACCACCTGGTAGGTGGTTGGGTTAAATGCAGAGACGAATTTCGTCTGTGTATGGGAAACATACGCAGATGACAGGAATAGACATTATTATTATTATTATTATTATTATTTATGTGTTGATTTGTTGCAGTTTATAAGTTGATTCTTACTTTTGACTCTAGGTTGCAGACAAAGCAATGCTAGTTTGAAGAGATGGCAACCAAGTTATCTGCGCAACATGGGGAATGAGTAAATGAGCAAATTTTTACTTTTAAAATAGCAAATAAACAAACAACAAACAAAACATATAAACAATAGCATTAACAAATTAAACATGGCCACTATAAGCTTATCAAGTTTAAATATTTGCAGTGCTTCACTTTTAATTGAGACACGTTTATGTTGTAACGTTGTTCTCAACGAGGAACAAAAATCAAATAGCTTTAGAGAGTCAGAGTCTGAGAGTCTTTATTAACATTTGCACCGCATGTGGTACATGTGATGAAAACGAGATTATGTACACGGGGTCCCAGTTACATCCAACAACAAATGCAAGAGAAAAAAAGAAAAAGAAAAAGAACAGTAATAACATCTAGAATTAACTAAGAAAAACATCAACTAGTAATACACTAAGCCCTAATGTAGTGGAAAAACATCATTATAAACAGCAGCACGAACATGAGTCTGTATGAGCAGATGGTCACAGATGAACACAGCAACAAGAAAACAGATCAGCATCAGCATGATGTGATATTTTGCAGTGTTTATTCTTATTATTTATTTATTCATGAGTCTAACAGCCTCAGGGTAGAAGCTGTTCCTCAGTCTAGTGGTTCTACATTTGATGCTCCTCAACCTCCGTCCTGAGGGGAGTGGGGCAAAGAGTGAGTGTGCTGGGTGAGTGAGGTCTTTCATGATGCAGGTGGCTCTTTTCCTGCATCTGGAGGTGTAAATGTCTGTGATGGTGGGGAGACTGACTCCAACAGACTTCTGTGCAGCCTTCACCACTCTCTGTAGAGCTTTCCTCTCTGCAACTGTGCAGCCTCCATGCCACACATTGATGCTGGAGCACAGGAAAATTAATAGACAATACAATCACTGATCAACAAAGTGTTCTACAGTTTCTTGCAGGTTTGTTAGTTTACTGCTTGACAGTACTTTACCAGATGTGCATAAGATGATGGAAGTTTGTGCTTTTTCAAGTTAGCCCATTAAAGCAACAACTGGGTCGCCACATACATCTCACTGTATTCTGATGGCTGACAGAACTCCAGATGTTGTGTCCCACTGCACCACATCTACACTGCACTGACTGACACAACTGCATGTCTGCAGGCCTCTTTCCAGACAAGGATCATGATGAACTGAGCACTGATTAAAAAATACTGCCATCCATCCATTATCTTTACCTGCTTCTTTATTTTTGCACGGAGAGAACATGCAAACTCCACTCAGAAAGGCCCTCCAGCCAGGATTCAATCCGGCGACCTTCTCGTTGAGAGACGGCAGCTCTACCAACTGCGCCACCATGCCGCAAAATACAGCCAGTTTCTCGTTTAAAACTGCTGCTCCCACCTATCTCGTAAGCTACAGCAAAACGAATGATTTATTACTGTATTTTCCGGTGTATAGGTCGCACCTTTTTATGTTTTTTTTTCAAGGCCTGCGACCTATACACCAGTGCGACCTATTTATGGATTTTTTCCCATATTTTTAGACCAATTTTTGCCTCACTTATGACAGTTTTTCACTTTGGCAGAAAATGGTGCAGTACCACTTTCTGCCACTAGGGGGCCTAGTGCAGTACCAGTTTCGGCCGCTAGGGGGTGCAGTGCAGTACCACTTCCAGAGGAGTACACCGACCATTTCCACCAAGAAGAAGAAGAAGACCGTTTCCAGCTCATGTGTCTGAAAAAAAGCTCCTCTGCTCGGACTAACTCTGTCGGCCTCCTGGTCTGGATGTAGCTTCTGTTAGCTCTGTTTGTTTGCCGTTTGTTTGCAAGATAAGTCAAGAACCACTCAGCGGATTTTTCTGAAACTTACAGAATGGAATCACAGGCTAGCCTGTATAAATAAAGGTTGAATGAACAGTGTGGACATTTACAAGTGAGTAGCTTTATTTGATATTTGAGAAAAAAAAAAAAACGATCATTTTGTAGCATTTAACTTCTGTTAGCTTCTGGTGTTAGCTTCCGTTTACGTTATAAATAGCTTCGAAACCACTCAGTGTAAGTTTTTTCTGCTTACAGAGTGTAATTATAAGGCTTTAATGTATACTATGGCTGGATAAATCATTTGAGATAAAATTTGATTTTTTATTCGTGTCAGAGGCGGACTCGTCTCGTGTTAGCCTTCGTTTTATTTCTGTTTACTTCTGTTTACGTTATAAATAGCTTCAAAACCACTCGGTGTATATTTTTTCTGCTTACAGATTGTAATTATAGGAGCTTTAATGTACGTAACTATGGTCTGGAGAAAACATTTGACATAAAATTAGAATTTTTTATTCGTGTTTTCAGAGACGGACTCGTCTCGTGTTAGCTTCTGTTTACGTTATAAATAGCTTCAAAACCATCCATCCATCCATCCATTTTCGTCCGCTTATCCGGGGTCGGGTCGCGGGGGTAGCAGCCTAAGTAGGGAGGCCCAGACTTCCCTCTCCCCAGCCACATGGAGCAGCTCCTCTGGGGGAATCCCAAGGCGTTCCCAGGCCAGCCGAGAAACATAGTCCCTCCAGCGTGTCCTGGGTCTTCCTCTGGGCCTCCTCCCGGTGGGACATGCCCGGAACACCTCCCCAGGGAGGCGTCCAGGAGGCATCCTAACCAGATGCCCGAGCCACCTCAACTGGCTCCTCTCGATGTGGAGAAGCAGCGGCTCTACTCCGAGTCCCTCCCGGATGACTGAGCTTCTCACCCTATCTCTAAGGGAGAGTCCAGACACCCTGCGGAGAAAACTCATTTCAGCCGCTTGTATCCGAGATCTCGTTCTTTCGGTCACAACCCAAAGCTCATGACCATAGATGAGGGTGGGAACGTAGATCGATCGGTAAATTGAGAGCTTTGCCTTTCGACTCAGCTCTCTCTTCACCACGACAGACCGGTACAGCGCCCGCTTCACTGCGGATGCTGCACCTATCCGCCTATCGATCTCACGCTCCAGTTTTCCCTCATTCGTGAACAAGACCCCGAGATACTTAAACTCCTCCACTTGGGGCAGGACCTCATCCCCGACCCGGAGAGGGCATGCTACCCTTTTCCGGCTCAAGACCATGGCCTCGGATTTGGAGGAACTGATCCTCATCCCGGCCGCATCACACTCGGCTGCAAACCGCTCCAGCGAAAGCTGTAGATCACGATCTGATGAAGCCAATAGGACCACATCATCTGCAAAAAACAGAGAAGCGATTCTAAGGCCACCAAAACGGATCCTCTCAACACCTTGGCTGCGCCTAGAAATTCTGTCCATAAAAGTTATGAACAGAATCGGTGACAAAGGGCAACCTTGGCGGAGTCCAACTCTCACTGGAAACGAGCCTGACTTACTGCCGGCAATGCGGACCAAGCTCTGACACCGGTCGTACAGGGACCTAACAGCCCATATCAATGGGCCTGGTACCCCATACTCCCGGAGTACCCCCCACAGAACCCCCCGAGGGACGCGGTCGAATGCCTTTTCCAAGTCCACAAAGCACATGTAAACTGGTTGGGCAAACTCCCACGCACCCTCCAGGACCCTGCTGAGGGTGTAGAGCTGGTCCAGTGTTCCACGACCAGCACGAAAACCACACTGCTCCTCCTGAATCCGAGGTTCGACTATCCGACGGACCCTCCTCTCCAGAACCCCTGAATAGACCTTACCAGGGAGGCTTAAGAGTGTGATCCCCCTATAGTTGGAACACACCCTACGGTCCCCCTTTTTGAATAGGGGAACCACCACCCCAGTCTGCCAATCCAAGGGAACTGCCCCCGATGTCCACGCGATATTGCAGAGTCGCGTAAGCCAACACAACCCCACAACATCCAGAGCCCTAAGGAACTCAGGGCGAATCTCATCCACCCCTGGAGCCCTACCACCGCGGAGCTTTTTAACCACCTCGGTGACCTCAGCTCCAGAGATTGGAGAGCCCGACCCAAAGTCCCCAGGCTCCGCTTCCTCAGTGGAAGACGTGCCAGTAGGATTGAGGAGGTCTTCGAAGTATTCCGCCCACCGACTCACAACATCCCGAGTTGAGGTCAACAGCACGCCATCCCCACCATAAATGGTGTTGGTCGCGTACCGCTTTCCCCCCCTGAGACGCCGGATGGTGGACCAGAATCGCCTCGAAGCCGTACGGAAGTCATTCTCCATGGCCTCTCCGAACTCCTCCCACGCCCGAGTTTTTGCCTCAGCTTCAAAACCACTCGGTGTATATTTTTTCTGCTTACAGATTGTAATTATAGGAGTTTTAATGTACGTAACTATGGCCTGGAGAAAACATTTGATATAAAATTCGATTTTTTATTCGTGTTTTCAGAGACGGACTCGTCTCATGTTAGCTTCTGTTAGCTTCTGTTTATGTTATAAATAGCTTCGAAACCAATCGGTGTATATTTATTTCTGCTTACAGAGTAATTATAAGGCTCCAATGTACTTAACTATGTCCTGGAGAAAAATTTGAGATGAGATTCGATTTTTTATTCGTGTTTTCAGAGACGGACTCGTCTCATGTGAGCTTCTATTAGCTTCTGTTTATGTTATAAATAGCTTCGAAACCAATCGGTGTATATTTATTTCTGCTTACAGAGTAATTATAAGGCTCTAATGTACTTAACTATGTCCTGGAGAAAACATTTGAGATGAGATTCGATTTTTTATTCGTGTTTTCAGAGACAGACTTGTCTCGTGTTTAGCTTATGTTAGCTTCTGGCAGACATTAGCAACAGAGCTAAACACTCGGTCCATATTGCCGGGTTGACTCAGCGGTCACGCGGCGCGTCAGCGGTGGATGACGCGTTACGTCGGCCGTGACGTAGGTGCGACCTATACACCGGTGCAACCTATTTATGGATTTTTTCCAATTTTTTGGCAATAATTGGACAGTGCGACCTATACAACGGTGCAACCTATACAACGGAAAATACGGTAGTTGCACTCTGCAATTACAACTCCAGTCAGGCACAGATATTCTTCATGCCGCTGCGTGTTTTATATGGTAAAATAATTATGGATGGCTTTTGGGAGTGATTTCACGTGAGAGTTTACTCATCCGCACTGCAGCCACTGAACGGAAGAATGTGCAGTCTAATAGTTAGATTATTATAACCAGGTCATTAACTTCTGCATCTGTTTGACTATAAATAAAAATAGTTTCTTCAAAAAAAAAAAATTTAATCTAAAATGTTAAACGGCTCGTTCACTGGAGAACCAGCAAGTTCATCTTTGGCTGCAGAGGGTCCTCACCCTCTGCCAGCTGACTAAAACATCCACAATAGAGACAAACGATAAAAGAAATATCATTCCTGTCAAACATGGACGCCACTAAGGGGAAGAAAAAAAAGTTAGCGTACGTTAGCCTTTTTTCATTTTCTTCTTATCTTTATTCTTATTACCGCGTGGGCAGTCAAGGTTCACTTAACCGTGTATGCTGTTACACACACACACATGTAACTCCTGTCTCTCCTAACACCAGCCCTGCTCTGTGTGCTCTGCTAATATTGACTCTCCTGACTAACACTGCCTCTATTGAGTCAAACACAGAACTGTTTGACTAGAATTAGAACATCATTGAGATAACAGCCGTGGACCTGTCCAGGCTGGAGCTGTGGCTCTAATGTAAAGCAGAGCAGGACAGCCACAGCCACAGAGGGAGCTGACAGGGTTCAGAGGTGGCCTTCACAATCGGCTCTGCTCACAAATGCTTTCTCTCGCGGAAACTTTGGTCACCGTTACGCAGAAACGGCCACTTGTGAACTGTCTTTCTGTGAAATCACATCTAGTTCCGAGCAAGCGCTGCTGTGTTTAGTTGCTGTCGTTAAGCTCGCCACGTCCTTGAGGTTGTAAAACAAAAATTGGCGTGCCACTGGGATCATTGTGCAGTTTGTGTCACAGGTATGAAAACACTGCAGTCAAACATCTCATAAGTGGGAATAAAAGCTTGTGTTAAGTGGCAAAGCATGCTTTTAATGTGAATGCAGGTATTAAATTCTTGTTGTCGGTTGCACTTTAACTATAATGTTAACAGCTCTTACCCTATAAACCTCACACACAAACACATAAAAACACAGATAAGAAAAGCTGCTTCACTATTCACTACATGCAGACTGCGTCTTTCACAGCCTGAAATATCTCATTAAACAGTCCTCTTTATTTATCCTCCATCATTCATCTCGAGTCCATGAACTCCTGCTTTGTGCTTAGTTCACTACTTTGTGCCCGGAAGAGTTTCTCAGTATTCACAACCTAACAATCTGAAGGAAAAAAAGTATTGTATAAAGTAAAACTGAATGATTATGATTCTGTCTTATCATTTCTCTGCCCTGCCAGCTTTTTGTTTTATTAACAAAATATTTACTGTGTTAGAGTCTGCACCAGGAAGGAGCAGTTGAGGAGGTCAGTGAGGAGTTTTAGGTCATATACCGTATTTTTCGGAGTATAGGTCGCACCATCCATTTATTGCCAAAGAATTGGAAAAATCCATATATAGGTCGCACCTACG
>JBBPBX010057325.1:0-22471 GCA_038048925.1 Garcialebias charrua | reverse complement strand
AGTTCCACAGGCGGGGGGCAGCCACACTGAAAGCCCGGTCTCCCATGGTCCTTAATTTGGTTCTCGGAATGTGAAGGAGATTGCTGTTCTGTGACCGCAGCGAACGGGTGGATGAGTATGGAATAAGAATATCCTTCAGATAATCTGGTGAAGTTCCGTGTAAGCATTGATGTGTAATGAGAGCAGTTTTGTACTGAATTCTGTAGGCGACAGGAAGCCAATGAAGGTTATGGAGAATGGGCGTAATATGTTCAAATTTACGAACTCTCAACAAGATCCTTGCTGCACTGTTTTGAATATATTGAAGTTTCTGAAGGTTTTTGCCAGGGATTCCAATAAACAGGGAGTTGCAGTAGTCGAGCCTGGAGGAGACAAAAGCATGGACGAGCTTCTCAGCATCGGAAAAAGTTAGGGATGGGCGAAGTCTGGAGATGTTTCGAAGATGGAAGAAGCAAGTTTTAAACAGAATGCTTAATGTGATTTTCAAATGTAAGATTGGAGTCCATTTTTATTCCAAGATTAGTAACAGAGGTGGAGAGGGGGATGTCTTGTCCAGAAAAGGAAAGTGTTGTTATAGGAGATGTTTGTACCTGGTGAGGGGTGCCAATCAGTATGGCCTCAGTCTTGGAGCAGTTTAATTGAAGAAAGTTCTGATTCATCCATGCCCTAATTGCCTCCAGGCAGGCAGAGAGGGCAGTGAGTGAAGATGGAGATGACAAGGTGGAAGATGAGGATGCTCCAGTCCTGATGTAAAGCTGTGTATCGTCGGCATAACAGTGAAAAGAAATGTTGAACTGATTAATAATTTGACCTAAAGGCAGCATGTAAAGGGAAAACAGCAGGGGCCCCAGAACTGACCCCTGAGGGACACCACAGGAGACACCAACTGTCTGGGACGTGGCGTTGCCAAGACTAACACATTCCAGCCTATTGGAGAGGAAAGATTTGAACCAGTCCAGGACTGTGTGTAAAACACATACAAGTTGTTTTTGCTCGCCTAAATGAAGCAAACCTAACCATTAACCTGTCTAAGTGCCAATTTGGTCACGCAACAGTAACATACCTAGGAAAAATAGTTGGAGCAGCCCCCATGACAGACCTTCTTAGTCCCAAAGTGGTTTTTGATTGGACTGAGCAGTGCCAAACAGCATTTGAACAAACCAAGTTGCTGTTAACAACCGCTCCTGTGTTATCCGCACCAAGCTTTGATGTCCCATTCAAAGTAGCTGTGGATGCATGTGACACTGGCGTGAGAGCTGTCCTCATTCAGGAGGGTGCTGATGGGGTAGATCACCCAGTCTCCTACTTCTCTAAAAACTGAATAAATACCAAAAACAATATTCCCCAGTGGTGGGCACAGACCGCTAGAGAGCGCTAAAGCGCTAATCCGCTTACAGCGGACCTAAATTATTTGTCAGCGTTTTTGTGGTTTGACTAACTTTTATAATTCATAAGCGGATTTGTGCTATTTTTATTTAAAATGCAGTACCGCTAATAACTAATTATCTATCAGTAAAAACGAATTATTTACAGGCTCTTATGCTGGCTCCGTAGCTGCTTGTTTCACCTTTTTCCCCCTTGCTCCCTCACCGTAAAGAGCAGAGAGGAGGGAGGGTTGGAGGGGGAGCAGAGGGAGAACAGACTCGGATCTACCATGTAGGCAAATGATGCCGTTGCTTGGGGCCCCAAATCAGCAAAGGCCCGGCCCCGCCCCGGCCAGTCACCTACATCACTAACATTGCTGCTGCTTGTTAATGTACATTTAACATAAAAATAATTATAGCTACGATGAAAACGAATCATTAAAAACGCAATACAAAAACCGGTCGATTTCTGTATCCCCCTACTAAAAATGGACTATTCCATCTTGACATCTTCCGGGTCAGAGGTGAACTCGGGTGCTAACGTTTATGGCTAGCTGTTTGCGCTCGGTCTCTTCATAAATCCGCAGAGAACCCCGCTGTTTCAAGCCAAATTAACGCGGCCGGAGGATTGTATTGTGTGTTTTGTGTCCACCACTCGACGGTGAGTCGTTTGTTTTATTTATTTGGGTTCCTTTTATGTAGAAATGCGGTGGCGACACGCCCGTGTATTTGAGATTTAAAAGTGGTCTTAGGGATTAAAAGATCATTCTCATTTTGTTAATTTTGTGGCCGAATAGAATATATGTACGTAAAGTATTAAATAAATCCTTTGATTTTTGTAATTTCATCCTTTTAGGATCATTTTAGTTACTTTTCATTAAATCTGTTGACTGCCTATAGAATTTTGGAATTGGTTTAATTTATTTTTCGGTTGCGCAACAAAAAAGAAATTACTATTTGTTTTTTGAAACAATATTGAAGTAAATTAAGCTTAATTGACTCTTATATGAATTAAACTTGGATACAACTTGGAAGTGCACTTTAAAACTTGATCTCTAACTTTAATTTTACCTGTACTGTTGATGTGGTCTTTGAATTGAAGTTATAATAAATTAATAATGTAATAAACTTTATTTGTATAGCACCTTCCTGCAATGCCTTGCATTGACCAAGGTGCTTAACAGATATAGGATAATCTAAAAAAATAAATACAAAGTATGTGCATGTGTAATGAAGAATATAATTTGTACGTGCAGCTGTTAATACATGTAAAGTTTTTTTAAATGTTTGTTGCTCTTTTTGCCAACTGTGATGTTTCTTCTGTCCAGGACTGTAAATATCCAGGTGGGTCAGGAGGAGTTAATGGGAAGCTGCTGCTGTGACGTAAGAGGTAGGATAAAGGTGTATAACAGTTCATGCACCGCTAGTTGGCAGTCTAGTGCAAATATTGCATAACTTGTTGGCTAGCAATTGTTGAATTTAATTAGCGGTTTAGAATTAGCTTCCCCTAATTTTCATAAGACATTAGTGCTTTTGAAATTGCGGACCTAAATAAATTAATTAGTGCTTTAGAAATAGCAGAACTAATTTTTGGATTAGCGCTGCCCAGCACTGATATTCCCCTACTGAAAAAGAGGCCTTAGCCCTGATTTTAGCCGTGGAACATTTTGAGGTGTATGTTAGAGATTCATGTGACCCAGTTGTTGTTTTTACCGATCACAATCCTCTAACATTTTTAAACCGGATACGCAATAAGAACCGTCATCTAATGAGTTGGTCCTTACGCCTACAACCTTTTAACATCTCTATCCAACATAAAAAGGGTAAAGATAACATTGTAGCCGATACGCTCTCACGCCTCTAGCTTCCTGGTATTTTTTTGTATGGGAGATGTGCCGTGACGTTATGTGACATCTACACATCCCCACCATCCAAAAATCTGGCAATTGGGGTGTTATGCACCCCGGGGTTTTTCAGATATTTTAAGCCTCAGTAATGTATTTTTAGCTGTATCCTGTTGAACTCCTCTTATTTTACTCAGCTTGTTTTAATCAAGCGTAATTAGTCAGCGCAGATGTTCACCTGTAGGTCCTGCCTATAAAACATTCAAGCTGAGCTTTACACAATGTGGAGGCTGGTTGAAGCTAGTGGTGGCTGGTTGAAGCTAGTGGAGGCTAGTGGAAGCTAGTGGAGGCTTGTTGGAAGCAAGTGGTAGTTAATAGAAGTCAGCAGAGGTTTGTTGGAACCAACTGAAGATACACTACAGGTAACTGAGTGCTGAGAGCAGCCGCTGTGCTGTGTTATGTTGTTGAGGCATTTTGTCCTCATATTAAATAATTGAGACAAGGAGACCTTTCTTCTTTACCAGCAGGAGGGATCTTTTAATAAGTAGGTAGAACATTACAACTGACAGTCCATACCAAATCTTGTGTCAACTTTGGGGTTACATTTCTTTTATACCCTAATATGACGTCAATAGAGGAGTTTACTTCCCGACAAGGGAAGGAAAGTTACACGTACATAGTCCTGTCAGGGGAAGAAATGAAAACAGTTCTGGGAAACGCAGGGACAATGTTTTTCCCTACAAGGGAACATAAACAGTTTAGCTTATCTGCTTCTTGTCAGAGGACAAGAAGTTCTTCCTTCGCACGAAGGAAAACAAGACAAGACTAATGACCCTTCAGTCAAAGTCCACGTCCAAGTGACTGTAATGTTTATCAAGACCTACAAATACATATATATCAAAACCTACAATCCTCCCTTATTGAGATAAATCTCAATCTAAGGCTAACTAATTTTACTTATCTAGTGCTACATGCATAATACTAGTGAAGTTAATAAAAGTTAATATAATACCTTGAATATGTGGCATTATACACTAACAAAATGAAGCTACTCTTCTAAGTGTAATTATAAGCTTAAAACTATGTGTAAAGTTCAAAGGTATCACAAACTTATCTTACTTAATTTTTATCTATGGAGGCAGTTGCTTCCAATCCTGAAAGAGCCGAAAAACAGTTGCTGGCTTAATTTAATTTATTAGCGGGAAATCAAGCACTACTTGCTTTATTTCATTTATTAGCAGTAAAAATCTCTCCTTGGGACACCCCTCTCTAGAGCTCCCACCATGGGCCAGGAGTGGCAGCATCCACCAATTGTTAGAGACCTTTATAGGTCATGTGGCTAATTCTTACCTCTTACCTCGTTCCCTGTCGTATAAGACTTAAGGTAATGCCCAACCTTTGTGTAACTAAATGAACGCATGAAGGATAAACCCATTAACGGATATAGTCTTAGCAAAATGATGTTATACTAAACTGATAAACAAATTGTAAAATACTAAAAGGATAAAATGATAAAAGAAAATGATAAAATAATAAAACCTAAAAGAGAAATTTACAAGAATACAATCATAAAGGATAAATGACATACAAAATAAGCATACAAGAAAAATGATAAAACATTAAACACAGATAAATACTCCATGGTGCTAAAATGATAAAATGGATTAAATGCTTCGGCCGTTGATTGAATATAAAAGTCCTACATCAAAAGTCCACGATGATGCCTGTTATAAATGAATATATTCAAAATAAAAAAACAGGAATAAAAGGATATAATGTCTTAACCAAGTTCAGTTCAGTTCAATTCATTTCTTCTTTAGTTGCAACATCAAAACAAAATATTGTTCGTTAGGGGCAAGACAAAGTTCTGGAGGAGGGCTTTTCTTTACAGAACATGTCACTTTTCACTTTGGTACCAGATCTCCAGTGGCCACTAAGCCCCCTCCGCCTCCTTTGGCCTTCTAGCATTCATCAGTCAGTTCAGTGGGAGGTGGGGAGACATGTCCTCTGAGGCCATCTGAAGCTGGACGAATTGGTTTGTTGTAGTCAGGTCCATTTCTTTTCATCATCTTACGAGTCCACCAATGCTTCCCAGCCGGTAGGACACAACATGTCAAAAAGGAAATTATAATTAGCACTAAGATTGTACTAATTCCTATCTTTAATATCAAAAATAACCCTTCACCTAAATTTAGATTAAAACCATTCCACGACCAGTCATCTTTACCAGCATTTTTATTAAGCATTACTTTCAAATCTTTATTCATTTCAAGAGCTTCTGTGGTTTACTTAAAATTCACTGTTGGTTATAATAATTATAATTAATCCATTTAACATTTTTGTTTACTGTTATCCATGGACGGATAGATTCTATCCATGCTTTAGTCTCATATGAAATCCATTTGAGTTGACCTATTGTACACAAATATACATTTTGATCCAAAACATCATATCTTTTATTTCACCTCTTATAATCATTTGTGTCTAATATAATCAACTCATTCACTTGATCATGCAACATTTTCATTGCAACTTTTATTTTAACCATAACGAATTTTCCAATCCATCTTGGTGGCAAAATATTCAGCAAAATATCTTCTTCATACATCCAATAACTATCTGTAATATGAAAGGTTTTGTCAATGAATAGCTATTGTTAAAAATTTCATGTTCATGTTATCACATTCTTAACTTAAAGGTTCTAAGTTTTCATACCACACAGGTATATTGATAAAATGGCATCATATATGTATATGGAAACCAAAAAATTACCCGTTTCATTGTATTATCTAAAATGAATCCTTTACTTATGACATTTAATATTTACCGCCGTAATCTATTTTATGTCTTGTTGGTGATCCTCTTGGATCTTATAACTACTATAGATATTCAGATAATTATAAAATTACTGTACTCCATATAGAAGCCTACACTTTATTCAACATTTTGGAAGTTTAAAAACATTGGTATGTTTGATTGGGTGTTTCTTTGGTCTTTACTTTTTTTGCTTTCTCTTTATTACTTAACACATTGTTGTGAATTGTACTTATCTGGAATCATTATTTGTAATGAACTAGGAGCTTTAGTTCATATAATGCATTCATTTGAGGTCAATTCCTTTGGAGTATACATTAAATACCATAAATACCAGGTATTTTGATTAGCTAATTCCCAAAATTCATTACTTTTAACAGGACGTGTCCTTCCTGACAACACCATGATTTATTTAAAGTCTTTGTACAACTTACTTAAACAGAGGTTTAACATTGTTTCAAGTTCAGATCTTTTAATCAAATCCAATCCTCCCTTTGACAATTTAAAATGTCAAAAATGTAATCACCTATGATAGTCAAAACTAGTTACCGTAGTTGTCTCTAAGGCTTTCTTGAGTTAATGTCTTTCCTTATTTAGGTCTCACAGTGTTTTTTTATATGCTTGAACAGGAGCAGTGTGTTCAGCAGCAGTTAATTCATTGTTAGGTGATGTTAATTGTGGTTTTAATTCAGCCATAATTAGCAATATATTAGTTTCTATTGTTGTTTGCGCGACCATGGTTAACAAATCACTCGGTTATGTCATAATTACTTCAGGTGTGGATCTGACTACTGTGGTTGAAAGTATGTCAACAATTTTGGATTTGGGTGATGTTTCAGTCCATTCTATGTTAAAGTCTATAGTTCTTCTTTTTCTAGATTACAGTCGTTTTATACAACATTTTATCGTGTGTTTTGATGAAAAGTTATAAAATTATATGTTACAGTGGGATTACAATCATTGAACATGTGTATTAAGTGTATTATTAATGCTGGCAAGGATGCCAGAATTGTGGTAAGGTGTTTTTGTTGTATCATACTCAACTTATGTTGAACGATTTTGTCCTGGTTCCGGCTGCAGCCTTGGCAAACACTCTGGTGACTGGTCTGCATGGACATGGCCATGTTTTCTTTACTGGTGTCTTCACCTCCTCCAGTTCCAGTTCATGTCATCATGGATGCCCCTAGAATTATCCAGAACAGAACACTTATCAGACTAGTTTTCTGCTCTTGTCTTGGTGTCATTGTCAAAGTTTATTTTCTGCACAACACTGTCCTTGTTGTCTGGAACTCTGGTGCAATGACTGCGGTTACACCAGGTACAGCTTCCTTCTTCCTGGATTTCTGCGTGAACCATGTCGATCCTCTCATGTTGAACTTCTGCTTGAATCATGTGGATCCTATCTCAATCTCTACTCTGCAGCAGGTGTAGCTGGCCACCAACTGGCCATGGACCTTCCAGAGTGAGCCCTCATGCCTCGCGTCATGTCGTTTTCATTCAGGAAGACCTCGTTATCCACCTCGTCTCCACTCATCTCCTTTCTCATCATCTGTAATGAAAACAAGCTTCCCTTCTCCTTTTCTTTCATAACATTCTGGTTCATGCTTAAGAAAAGAGTTTGGCAAAAAGCTGTTAACTGGTTAATATGAAAGCTGTTGTGTTAAAATTTTGTAAATAAAGCTGAAACTACTACTCAATGTTCTGATTGTGATCCATCTCCCTTTAATAATTTTTTATTATTGTGGCATTCGTGTATCCATGCACTTTCATGCAGTTCATGCGTATTTTTTGTTTGTTAGATTAGTATTGGTACTGATAACTTTAAGGTTCCATACTTATTTGAAGTCATGTAATTGAATCAACCGTTTATGTATTTGCTTCTTTGTCCATCAGATGTTTCTTTGCTTCCTGTTGAAAGCTTTGGTCAGTCTTACATGTCTGGCAGTCGTTTCTTGCTTAGAAATATTGATAGGAAAAAACAATACAACACAATACTGTACATTCCTCCTATTAATTAATTATCAATTAATTAATTAATTTATTATTGTTTTACATTAGCGTTTTTCTACCACATTGTATGCCTTAAGAAACACTAAACACTTTTAGTTTATTTGATACAACTATTATATTCAGAGTATTGTTGTGTGTTTGTGTGATTGATACTTAACTGAGTAGAAATTTCAGGAACATCAGCTTTTATGGATCTTTGTCTGTGCTCAAGAGCTGAAACAACAATCCTAATCCCTAACTGACACTATCATTCCATATTTTTCACTTCAAAAGTTTTCGCAAGCGCAGGAAAAATAGTTTGGTTATAACAGTAATTTATCATTCATGCACAAAACATTAATTTCACAAACGTTATGAAATATGTTACAAATATTGTAACACACACAAAAAGGAAAAAATAGGTTAAACAAGTTGAATCGTCCACTGGAACTCATCCATTCGTCAACCTATCCTACAAAAAATACATTAGATATGGTGAGAAAAGTCAACATCAACAATGCTCTTTGTGCATTGTTCTTCTTAACAATCACACATTGTTTTTCTTAACAATCACATAAAATTGAAGAAAATTATTTTAGTTTGTTGCAACATTTTGTCATCTGCAGAGACTATTATAGATGTTTTGAACAATTTAATAAGTTTATTTATGATGGGCGAGAAATATTAGTTCTCTTCAGTGCACTGAAAACCCCAATTGCTACCGGTAGACTACTTAGATTTGAATTATAATTAATAAATCAACTTAAAACCAATTTTCATTTTCTTTTCATGTTTTCTTTTGTTCGACATCTTTCTCTTGTAGAAATTATCATTAATTGTTTCATTAAATATTCCTTAAACATAAACATTTTGCTTTTATGGTCTAAACAAGTTCATTTATTTTGTTTCATTTATAAAATTTGTTCATTTTATGTTAGTTCTATTTTAAACAAAAACACAACACAAAACATTCCCTCACATAGCAACATACAAAATTTAAAAAATTGGCAGAAAGAAAAATCTTATTGTATCTGCCCCCATCTTCAAACACCTAGTTCAATCAGCTATAATTTGTTAGTAACAGAACAAAATGAACAACTCCTTCAAAACCTACAATCAACACGATACACATTGCACTACGTCAAATACATAACTTTTAACAATTCATTTGTTGATAGTTTACCCAAAAATGTGCACACTGACCTGTCATTCCTAACTTCTCTTTTTTAACCTCTCCACAATCCACACTAAACATCAATCATACAAATATGTCAGTCCTCTAGAATGTTTTCCACATTTCACTAAATCCTCATTTTACTCATTTAAACATCTGTAAAACTCCACAAAGTATTTTTGGCCATCAGTACTCAGAGTCCCTCTGCTGTTGTAAACAGTGACTTTTCTGTCCGGCCTGTGCTCTGTCATACAAGTCTCACTGCAGTCCTGCATTCCTGCACAGCATAGCAGTCCTCTTTAATTTACTCATTTATGTAATTATTTATTTCAATCACACTGAAGCCTATGGGCAGTTTTCCAACAACTTACAGTCAAAATAGTGTGATTCCAACTACAACAATTTAACAATTTATTTCCAAGTATTTGTCGAATATTTATAACAAATCAATCATGAATGCAAATCTCATATATGTTCCTCTTAAAATGTCACAAGTTCACTAAACTTCAGAACTTCTTAAAAAGTTGACTGTATGTCATGGCCTGCGGCCTGATGACAGTCTGATTGTTTTTATCATAAGCTATATGAGGTGTTACAATAATTTTGTATACATATTACGTACAATTTTATTTATTTATTTGTATGGTCACTTACTAGGTTTAAAGTTTTCTTTTTAAACCTATATTAACTGATAACATGTTCTTTTTCGTGAATACAGGCTTAAATTCTCTATAATGAAGTTAAAACTTCATTTTGATCATAAGTTGTTCCATTAATATTTTGTCTTAATGTGTCCAATTAAAAGGTCCTATTCTTATTCAGACTTAATTGGCTTTAAAAAATTTAAATTAATTTGTTTCAAAGATCATTTCAGTATGAATTCTGATCAGTTATTTATATAATGTTAAGTAGAACTTTAAATAACAAATGCTCACAGTAAACATCTCTCACTGTGTGTGTGTCTCCATTTGTGTCTCCATTTGTCACCAGATGCAACATTGTTCCTGGGTTGCTCCATTGTAGTTCATACTTTCTTTCTACGTTTGTCCAAAAGACTTCATGTGACTGAGTTCAGCCCCTCGGCTTCTGCAACAGTTTATTTTCCTTTGCAAGTTTATTGTAGTAGCCTTTTCCTCATTTTTTCAGTTCACGGATGACCCCTCTCCATGTGTGCCCCTCAAAAGCATGTCGTCATTCACATGCGTTTACGTGTCTCGTTTTCAATCTTCATTCGTGTCACCCCTTAGCACAGACACACTCAGGCCCAGCTTCACCGCTCTTGAAGATGCATGACAGCTGTTTCAGTGACAACGCCTCTGTTCCTCTCTGCTTCTCAACAGCTCTCTTGGCTTCAATGGCTGTCAGACACACTCAGCGAGGATCGATACCACCGTATCACAAAACAAATTGGCATTATCGTTTAATCTTTTTACAAAAATCAAAGTGCATACTGAAAGTCTTCTTAGTATATCTTTAGAGCAATAGTAAATATTGTACTTCACACTGTTAATGTTGTGCAGTTTTTACTAATATAAATAAAATTATTCCCATTTGATTCATTTTTTATATTTTTATATTCAAAGTTCAGATGGATCCTATGAAAGCAAAAACATTATTCTGTTACAGAGAGAAAAAGATATAACTTTTAATCATTATTTACCTAAAGTGTTAACATCAATTGCGTTTAAAGTAAATCTATAGTACAATTTGAAAATGATATTTATTTTTAATGAATAAAATACATTCAACTGTTCATAAAGGTTTGAATGAAAGTAATTATTTAAAGTTCCAATTGCTTTCTGCACAAAAAAATTTCTGCCCTAGTGATGAAGTGCAGAATTTGCACTCTTGAGTCTATTTTTAGCACTGAGCTTGCTTCAGGTTGCACGTCACCTCCTTTTTTGGTATCTCCTGAGCCACACTCAAAGCAGGCAGAAAGACGCTCCGTTCGGCAAAATAAACCAACACCCCCTCTTTTTTCAAGTTTAATGCTTTTCCTGTCAAAGGGGAGTACAGTAGTTATTTTTAATTTTTTTAATACAGTGTACGTTGTTGTCAGAACAAATATATAGTTTTAGAATGAATTTATATTCTACTCAGTTTCCTGTTAGTTCCTCATATGAGACTGTTTGTGTATGCGTGTGTGTGTATGTTTGTGTGTATGTGCGTGTTGATTAAACTCTGTTTATGACCGTGTTAAGCATGTGTGTACGTGTTTCTTTATTTCTGATTTTCTTGGTTTCTCATTTTTTTCTGCGGGAATGTTTCCTCACACACTAATTATCTTGTGCATGAGTATGTGGGAGGGAAATTGGCATTTTTCCAAAAGCATAGTCCACAGCTTTTCTACACAGCTTTTCGTCTGAAACACATATGAAAACGTCTTATTATCCCTAGATTAAACACTTTATTCCAAGTTATTACTTTTTTTTTTTTGAAACCAGAATTGAAAAAATCATTCTAAAGAGACCGTATTCGTCGGCGTATAAGTCGCACCGGAGTATAAGTCGCACCAACCTAATTATGCCCAATTAAATGGAAAAATCAACGTATAAGTCGCATCGGCCTATAAGTCGCACCGGCCTATAGGTCGCACCTCACGTGAACTGGTGTTTTGCCCAAAATGGACTGGCTGCCAAATTGTTTGGAAGGACTTTTGACAAGATTATCACATAAAAACTACAGTATTTTGTTTGATGTGTCTTAGTTGAACTTTTCATTAATAAATGAACATTATTTTGGACTGGCTGCCAAATTGTTTGGAAGGACTTTTGACAAGATTATCACATAAAAACTACAGTATTTTGTTTGATGTGTCTTAGTTGAACTTTTCATTAATAAATGAACATTATTTTGGACTGGCTGCCAAATTGTTTGGAAGGACTTTTGACAAGATTATCACATAAAAACTACAGTATTTTGTTTGATGTGTCTTAGTTGAACTTTTCATTAATAAATGAACATTATTTTGGACTGGCTGCCAAATTGTTTGGAAGGACTTTTGACAAGATTATCACATAAAAACTACAGTATTTTGTTTGATGTGTCTTAGTTGAACTTTTCATTAATAAATGAACATTATTTTGGACTGGCTGCCAAATTGTTTGGAAGGACTTTTGACAAGATTATCACATAAAAACTACAGTATTTTGTTTGATGTGTCTTAGTTGAACTTTTCATTAATAAATTAACATAATTTTTGTATATTTTGTGTCTTTCATCATTTATCTTTAAAGATAAACACATAAAATATATTTTTATTAGCTGACATTACAGTAAAAAACGTGTCTCAGTTTAAAATGATGACAGAAACAGATACTGTATTTATTTTATGGTTTTTATTTATTTATTCAAAACCATTGAAGTCTTCATCTTCTGTGTCACTGCACCATTTTTGGACCAGGCAGATGTCAACAGTGTAGGTACTGTAAAGGGTTTCTTAGCGCCCATAGCGGCCGAAACTGGTACTGCACCATTTTTGGAGTTTTTGACCAAAGTCAAATTATGACCAAAATATTGGAAAAATCGACGTATAAGTCGCACCGGCCTATAAGTCGCAGGGCTTAAAAATGTAGGCAAAAAGGTGCGACTTATACGCCAGAGAATACGGTAATCAGAGCTTTGGATCACATTCATATACTGATGGGACACTTATTTGATGCTGTTTGTTACGCTGTGAGAACGTGTCTGTATAATTTCTATCCTCTGCATGTACGTGAGTTTATCCAAACTCTGATGATGTCTGTGTGTAACAGAATGTATGTGCGTGTTTCTTTTGTTCTCCACTTGGTGTGAGAACGGTTCCTCGTACATTAAATTTCTTTTGCATGTATACAAATTTGTCTGTTATTATTGGCCTAAGGCCAAAAGGCATTGTTCTCAATGTTGTTTACACTACCAGAAGTAACAGTACGGTTTATTTAAACTATTTTGTGTGTGTTCACCTCTTTGTCTAACCCTTTCTGTGTGTGTATGTTGCTTCATTTCAGGAAAAACTGTTATCTATCTACCTGGAGCAACACACAAGAAGAAAAAAGAAAAGAAGGAAACCATAGCACAAACAACCCTGTCCAGAAGCAAAATTAAACAACCATTTTCACTTCAGCAAATTCAGAAATTATTTACCATAGTAAAACAAACAGACACCTCTGTACATTCCATACCACAACACTTAATCCTCAAACCTTCAAAGACAATACGAGACAGCTAATTGTAACAGGAAATTCCAAACACAGCAACCATTTATCTTAACAAGCAGAAATTACACTCACATCGAAAGTTTTTCAAACAGCACATTCCTACACATGTAAGTAAAATAAAAGAGCTGTTTTCGTCAGACAGCCAAAGTAAACAACAATGCCTTCCTCCACACAGGAAAGGTAGCAGTCTAACAATAGCATGGACGTACAGCTTCTTTGTACAACTCACACTGTCCTCCCTGTTCAACTCTAAACAACAGCTTAATATTGTTTCTATTATGTCAAATTTCGTAACTTTACACTTTAATCATTTATTAACACTTTAATTATTGATTCATTGTATTTATTAACACTTTATTATTTTATTTATTAACACTTTTAGTGTATTTTATGCAATTCATTCATAGCTATTATTAAATTATATTATTAAATTATTTGTATCTGAATGTACATGTACAGTTTTTAATAAAGATAATTGTTTTATTCAACTGTGCACAGTTTATTTTCCAGGCCTTCAATCAACTCTTTATGTAATTCTTACTCAAACGCGTTATACCGATATATGTTGCATTTCCCTAAATTTGGTGCCAAATTTAACATACATACCTAACTCTTACACTTGCCACATTCCACTGTGCGTAAGACTGTAAATTTACAGATTTAACCCTTTTCTGCATTATAGATAAAAAAAAAGACTGGTGATCATCCCAGCTTTAACCCTTACCTTGTCGCTTTTTCGACAGCCAATAAGACTGCACCGTACAGTTTTAAACACTCCTCCTGTCTTTTAGACAGAAAGAGACTAGATATTCAGCTAGCTTTAATACAACCGGTTTACAAATACAGCTTCACTTTTGTTCAAGTGCTTGTAACACAACCCTTTAATTTAGTTTATTCAAACCTAAAGCACTTCTGTAAAACTGTATATTACTGTCGATACCAGAAAGCTGTTTTTATATACAATTAATTCCAATATGACTGTCAGCTTATGAGAACCATTTAAATTTCAATTTGTATTTATTAATTTTATAACAGCCCAAAACTTGCAAGTTTTTAAGTTTGTTAATCACAATCCTCGGTGGCAAAAGAAAAAGGAAACCTTTAAGCTTATATTTCAAGGGTTCAAAGGCCCTGATCCAGTATACACCTCTTCCACCAGCTGAGAAGGAAAGAAATCACTTATACTATAAATAAAACATATTTACCAAAGGGCTCAATATTTCTTCCAGTCTCAGCCAGCAGAAAAAGACAGCCAGATCAGACGGCCTAATCGTACGGGCCATCAATTGTTGAGGCATTCTGTCCTCATATTAAATAATTGAGACGAGGAGACCTTTCTTCTTTGCCAGCAGGAGGGATCTTTTAATAAGTAGATAGAACATTACAACTGACAGTCCATACCGAATCTTATGTCAACTTTGGGGTGTCGATCAACCTTGATTTTAATAATTGGATCCAGCCCTTATGAGAAGCAGAAGGAGCCCAGATTCACATGAACCAGGTTTCCCTCGAATGAAGTGTTGTCCAGACAACCACTTTTTTATGGGATCATAAAGAGGTACCTGGCCAGAAGCTGGCTGCAATAAAGAAAATTTAGTATATATCTAAGGTTGATTTAGGTTCATCTCAGATAAAGATCCCATGGTAACTCAGATATGTCCCATGGGAACGGAGAGTTTATTGCTACCATCAGAAAAAGGAGCAAACACAGAGCATGTCATAACAGCAGAGACGGGGAGAAAGAAGAGATGTTTTCTACTTTGAATAAAAATATAATCATGTGATCCTTTGATAAACATACAATGAATAAGGGGTTGTTAAACTTGTTTTGTAATGATCCTTTTTTAATAATTGAATCATGTGGTTAAATGTACTTTGAGTCTAACAAATGTATGATGAATTTGATGTGACTTTTAAATGAGGAACTGGAACAAGGGTGTAAACAATCTGTGGTAAAGTGTTCGTCCTCTGCTTAGCAACAGGCCAGAAGCTTCGAGCAGTAAGGTTTTATTACCAAATAAGGAAATAATAAAGAGAGATAACTCACAGCTAGGACTTCATCAGTCCTGCCTGAACACGCACTAAAAGTGACCAATGAGAACAAGGTTTCTCTCCCCCCTCCCTACTGGAGGGGGGACTGAAGTGTATAAAAAGTCCTGAATTTGGCAGTTGAGGGCTGAAGTTCGTCCTGAAGTCGAAGTATCCAGATGCTGATGACTGACCTCGGAGAAGAAGGCGACTGACAAGCTGCCCGGCTGATCCTTGAGGGTGCCAGTGATCCGTGGGGGAGATCCCGACTCTTTCCCTTCTGCCGAAGGGATTGAGAGAGCATTTCCCTCCAGAACTCAGCCCGGATCTGATACCTGATCCCTCTGTTCTGACCAGCTGACGGCACGCGGAAGCGAGCCTTACCTACGAAGGTGAGGAGATTGCTCTTAGCATTTTACTTATGGAACTCCAGGGTTCCTGAACAAAAGTTATGCAATGAGACGCTTCTCTAATCCCGCCTTATCCGAGAACTTAATTCAAATTAGATTAACAGCAGATAAAATAGCTGATAAAAACCCAATTAGCTTCTCTTATCTACTGGCTCGAAGCTGCAGGTGGTTGCTTGAGTTTAAGGACAAATACTATTACTGGATGAGGATTTAGATCAAGGATAGCGAGGGTTGGGTAGATCCAGAAAGAAGGAACAAGAAGACAAAGAAGACCAAGAAGACAAAGAAGAAGGAAAACCACTTGTCCACCCCAAAGGGACCTGAGGGGGGACAACTATCCAAGAACCCCTTTCCTAAGAAGATTATCCCTCATCAAGATTAAGAGTCTATCCAGTTTATTGTTCCTTATATCCAAATACTTTCATGTACTCAAGTTTATATTTTGTATCGCTATGTTATAACGCTGTTCCTATGCAAATTCACTCAAATTAAAGAGCAGAGCAAAACGTAAAACTCTCGTCTCCGTTTAATACATTTTGTTCTGGATTCCTAAAAGCTTGGTTCAAAAGAATAACATCATAAATAGGAGGTTTTAAAAGGTTAATCATTAGCACAGTGAGATTAATATAAAACATCGCCCTAGGATCCAACATTCTGGATTCTAAAATTTACTGGACCTTTTAACAATTACAAAGCTCACCGGAGAGAAGCCGCCGTTTAATAATAGTTCTTTACTCCAACCTCTCCAGTCCCCGGCAGCTAAGGTGGAAAGACGAGTAAAGTGAGAACAGGGCAGAGACTATTAGATGAAGGTGGTGAACGTCCAGTTGAATTCTCTCATCAATAAGCCTTAAGTCGGAGCTGATCCCAGCAGTCACAGGTAATACCCAGACTTAGGGACTAGTTCGAGAGACCCTCTTGGAAGGTAGGCTTCAGTAAGAACCTGTTGCGATCCACGTGGCTAGCTTACTGACCCACAGAGCAATACATGGCGTCCCTGGGTGGGCTTTCTTAACAAAATAAGGACCCCACGAAGACAACGGCGTGCGCCAAGGGATTGACAAGCGCCAGAAGAACGACTCCTCTAAGAATAGGGAAGTTGTAGACGACTGGTCTAAGCTATCAGTCAAGTGCCCCTTAACTCCACAGCAGTGGGTAGGGTAGAAAGGGTTTACTAAGGTCTGCTGACCACAGATCTGGAGTAAAATTAGCAGCAAGTCTGTTTTCATCCCAGGTACAGGGACAGAAAGTCAGGAGACTTTGAAAATAGACAAACTCGAGACGACAAAACGAAAAAATGGCCGCAAGTGCAGTAACACAAGAACTAGAGGACCAATCCTCACCTGACGATCAGGGAAACTCAACGCCCGAGTCCAATGAAGAACCTGCATACCAGCTAGTAACACCATTAGCTGGGAAAGATCAACACATAACAGATCCGAACGTCCCACAGGGAGCCGAGTACAGGGAAGAACCAGTAGATGAGCTAGACAATGAAATAAAAATGGAAATAATCTTATACGGCAAAGGGTTCCTTACCTGGGGTCTTAATCTTCAAGCAAGAATAAAGAAAAATTATGTAACAGTGAGTGATGAGCTGCTAGCAAACAACCTAGCTGAGGAAATGACGAAAGGCATCTGGAATTGCCCAACTCTGATAGAAGGTTATCAGGTAGTGGTATTGAAGGACCCAGGGGTCCCGCAACATAAACCCGAGATCACCAAATGGTTGCATTGGTGGAATGAACGGCTAGCAGCTCCTGGAAGCGAAAACTTAATGACGTTACACAGCCCCTCAAAAGAATACGACTCACTAGTAAAGATGGTAGCTAGAGAATCTGGAATAGCATGTACCACAACAAAAATGTATACAGAGGTCAGAGCAACCGGAAAATTTGAAGAGTGTAAGCCAGAAATAGCCAAAATGCACGAATATAGACAAGTAAAAAGAGAAAGACCTAACCCAATTGAGCAAGCCTCAGTAACGGAATCTCCTAGGGAATCAGACGACGAGGGTGATGAAAAAGGCAAGCAAACGACTGACCCTAAACCAGATAGGGGAGTACCAGAGGAGCAGACCTTTCTAGTCATCCCATATGGTAAGGGTTACAGAAATTGGGACCCGGTCGTTCAGAAAATGTTCAAAGAAAATCACCCAGGTGTGAAGGAAGTAGCCCTGCGGACGACTCTACTCGAGGTTATGGACAAAAACGAAGAATTCTATGGCCCAATAAAAAGAAACAACCTCCAAATGATAGTATTAAAAGACCCGGAAAAGATAACAACAAGAACGGAAATTAAAACATGGCTACAATGGTGGATAGAGCAGATCGAAAAGAGACGTGGAGCCATAATTACTATAATGAGCCCATCAGTCGAGTATGACCCAATAATAGCCAGGGTAGCCAAAGAGACCGGGTTATATGTACACACGATTGGCTCTAAGACCAAAGCACTCCCGATGAGTGGTTCATGCAAAGGAGAAATAGCTAAATTAAGGCAATATCGGCAAATGTGGTACGGAGGAAGTAATGGACAGGACACTGCAGTGAGCTCCCAAGAAGAGTCAGGTGAAGAATCCGGCCAGGATGAAGTAGAAAACCTTGAAGGAGGAACGCATCAGGCCAAGCTGAAAAAACCTGGTTATAAACCAGTTAACCACCACACCCCAGGTCCAGGGGGAATAACATCGAACCCAAGTTCATATAGGATACCTACAGGATTTGCCTCAGACACAAGCCCAGAGCAGGGAGAGATGCGAAAAAGAGAGTCAGGTATGGATGACGGAACAAGCTCAAAGTCAGGTAAAAGCCGACTCAAAACGGAAATAGGTGAAGATGACGCCATGGCAGAGTTCATAGATATCTTGGCAGACAGATTTGTAGAAAAGTGTGAAACACAATTCTCCCTTAGGACAAAGAACCTACCAGGAAAATCTGAAAATATAGCAGAAAACCTTGCAGGCACCTCCGAACCAACTACCGGGAAGCGCAGGAATAAACAAAACCATCTTGAGTTAAACGCAGAACCTGGTCAAGAAAAGGGAGAGATAGTAGAAAAAGACCCACCAAAACCAAAGAGTGGGGATCAAGGCCCTAGGAAACCAAGAAACGAACCCCAAGCCCCGAAAGCTTTAAAACCATTGCCTGAAGGAGCTCGGGTCCTAAAACAAGTAGGTGATGCTAGGGTGTATAGCCTAATAGGAATTCCCTGGGTTATAGAGGGAGACGGGTTACTAATATTCACAGACAACATGTACCGAATACACAACGGAAACTTTAAAAAGGCCCTGAAGACTGCAGCCGGTCCCGATTACCAAAAAGAGGTGAATCAGTTGACCGCATTAGCATCATATACGACAGCAAGGGTAAGCATGACAAGAGCAGGGTATCTCCCGTATTACGCCATAATACATGTCCCAATCCAAAGTTACAAGGAGGCAAAGGATAATGACAGATACATGAGGGATATGATAGAAGCTCTAGAAAAAGGGCTAGCTCAAGCGATCGCTTATAACTTCAGGAGAGTGACAATGAGCATAGAAGGGTTAAGATCAGACAACCTTCAATGGGAAATAGCTGAACGAGTCGCAATTAATACCGCAAATTATATGGTAACTCGTATGCCTCGTGAAACCATGTTGAAAGAAATAGTTATAGTAATCCCGGAGAAACTAGAGGAAGACCGCAAGGCGCGACTAGTGTACTCGATAACCTCAGCTGGGGAAACACCTGAACAAAACCCACGGCACCCTAAAACAAATGACAAAGAGATACCTTCAACCTCAAAGGAGGGAAGAAAAATGGAAAACAAGGTGATAGAGACAGAACAAAAAACAAAAGTACCCTTAAACTCACCCATAGGGAAAGCAATAAAAACCCAGACAGGAGGCAAGGGAAAGAGTGAGGCCCGAACCCAAAAAGGAAGTCCTGGGCACAAATTGGTCCCACTAGCGCAGACCTTGAATGAAGATGAAGAAGATGACAAGGAACAGAATCATAATAACGAGCCAGGCGAAAACATAGATCCAGTGACGTCTGAAGACGAAGACAGTGAGAGCCTATATTCCGTAGATCAAACTCACCTCCCGACAATACAGCTGAGAATGGGGACCAGAAAAGGCCAAAAGAAGACAGTAGCCTTGATAAATCCACGCAGGGCATCAGAAAAAGTAGCCAGGGATATAACATGGGGCCCAATAAAGACAAGAGAGGGACGCAGTACTTACATTCCTGAGGTCGGACAAGTTGGATACGAGATCCCAGAAGAATGGGCAGATGGGTTGAAAGAGACAGTGGGACTAACAGTCAAAGCAACAAAGGGAGAATGGGCTAATATCCTTATGATGCCTACATATCCCACGTTAGCAGCTCATGAACTCCTAACCAGCAATTTTAGAACAGCCTACGTAGCCATAGCGCACGATGTGCTGTTAAGGAGAATGAAAAAGGCAGCTCAGAAATTTGCCAACGAGACAAATGAGAAAATGATGAGTGACACATCAGAAGATGGGCAGGAGGCACCAGGTCAGAAAGAAATAGTCCAATCACACCACGAGCCTCGGCAGGCCATAGAACCTCGGCAACAGGAACCATGCCGAACCCCTAACCCAGAGACCGACAGCTACCGTGAGTACAAAAAACTGAAAACTTTAGTCAGAGAAAAAAGAACAGATGAAACTAGTGAGGAGTATATTAAGGACGTATGGCCTATGGTGATCAGCTCCACTGAGTGTGATAAGGCGAGAAGCCTGTGGCTTAGTTGTATCACCACAAACCCAGTGGGCAGGGAAGAGTCAGCTCAAGAACACTATGAAAGACTAGTTCTAGAGGACATGGATGATGAAGACGCTCAAATCCAGCGGGCGAAAGTACGAATGGACCAAGGTCAACGCCTCACGTCGGTCTGGTATGAATTGAAACGAACAGTCCCTCCAAAAAGATATGTAAAGGCTCTGAGAATAGTAACAAAAGGTAGGAGAGGTGAAATGAAGTTTGCGTCAATGCCCAGTGAGACCTTAGTCCCGGCAATAGACCATACAGTGAAGTCTTTTGATCTAGAACAACAGTTTTGGGAAGAAAAAAGGAAAAACGAGACGAGGCAAAACCCAAAACAACAAAAACCAGCCCCTAGGGCACAGCAACAGCCACAACAACAACAACCACAGCAAAATAGACAGCCCCAAAGGCAGTCAGAACCACAATACAGGGATAGATCCCAACGGCCCCAGTCGGAGCCACAATACAGAAGTCAACAATCAAATAGATCTCAGGCCCAACCTGCAAACGCAACACCTCAGAGAAGAAATGATTTTGTGCCTAGAGAAGAATTTCTTAGAATGAGCCCAGAACAAAGAACGGCCCTCCAGGAATCCCGAAAGAAAAGGGATGGGGGGCCAGCTAAATAATGGCTGACAGGTCGCGGGTCACCCTAGAAGATGCTTATTGGAAGGGAGACGAAATCTACACGAATGTAGACGGTGAGCCTTATCTAATAGACTCAGGGGCAGAGGTGTCTATGACCCGCAAAAACCTAAAAACAATAGGACACCTAACGGTGCAATTAGCAAATGGAACTATAGAGAAAATGCCTTATGCATTGTGGCATGGAATTGTTTGGATAAAAGGCCCATACAACCTTGTGGCCATAACAGATATGAAAGATTTAAGAAAACCACGAAAAGACCGAAGAGCTCTGAACAGACGACTGGAACTGCTTAAAACCCGGTTAGTAAAAATAGGGCCCACACATGAAAAAGTTGAATCTGGAGAATGGTATAAACCTGTAAATATTCCTGAGGTGGCAAAAGAAAAAATAAATGAGAGCGATTTCTCCCCAGCCGGGAAAGAGAAGTTAAAACAAATCATCGAGTCGGCCTCAGTGGCCAGGTTTAAAAATGACTGTGGGGATTTAGGTCCATCAGTTATACATATGATTGAAGGCGGAGTACACCCACCGGTACGACAATATCCACTAAACCCTGGTGCCGTTGAAGAAATGAACAAAATTGTAAGGGAATTAAGTGCTTTAGGGATTATCAGAGAAGAATCTAATCCTATCACCAACAGCCCCATACAAGCGGTAAAGAAACCTGAGTCCTCCGGAGGAGGATGGAGACCAGTGATTAACTTTAAGGCATTAAACAGGCGCACAATAGCTAACCGAGCGAGTCTAATCAACCCTCAGGGTACTCTGAAGACACTGCAAGTGAAAAAGTACAAATCATGCATTGATTTAGCAAATGGATTCTTTTCTCTTCGACTAGCTAAACAATCACAAGGGAAGACAGCTTTTACCCATCAGGGAAGGAGTTATGTCTGGCAACGATTACCACAGGGATACAAAAATTCCCCGAATGTATTTCAGTCAGCAGTTATGGACGTGCTTAAAGGTTTAGGCGCCACAGTTTACATCGATGATGTGTTCATAGCAGATGACACAGAAGAAGAACACCTAGAAAGATTAGCAAAGGTGGTGCAACAAGTGACCAATGCAGGACTGAAATTAAATCTGAAGAAATGCCAGTTTGGGCAATTCCAGGTGAACTACTTAGGTTTCCAAGTAGCGGCAGACTTAGGCCTCTCTGAAGGCTACAGGGAAAAGCTTGAGCAAATTCAGCCACCTGAATCTGAAAATGAGCTGCAGAAGA
>JBBPBX010057324.1:0-12165 GCA_038048925.1 Garcialebias charrua | reverse complement strand
AACATGAGCGGATCAGAGGTTCTGGGCAGAACAAGATAAGGTTTACGGACTTACAGATGGACAAATGGATGGATGGAGACTGTACCATAACTTGTCCCACCTCCAATGGGCACATAAAAACCCTTTAAAGCCATTAATGAGCATGCCATATACTTTGTCCGACAGTACTGCCTTTGACTATGTGCAAAAGCTGGACAAAAATGCAGCATTCAGAGTTGTAATCAGTTACAACCCCCTTCAAGTACATGATGTCCATGAATACTTATTTATGTCTACCAGTCCTTGTCCTCACTTGGCTCAAAAAAAGACACCCTTTGTTAGTGAAACCATCCAGCCATGCATTATTTTGACCCACTTCTTCCTTTCTGGGTCGTGGAAGTCACTGGTGCCCGTATCCAGGAATCACAGTGCGAGAGGCGAGGTACACACTGGACAGGTTGCAAGTCCATCACAGACTAGTGAAACCGACTTTTCAAATTTGAAGTAAGAATTAATTCCAAACATTAGCCTTTGTTTAGTCCATCTAATATGGTCAAAATTTAGCCCACACGAAAAGGTTGAAATTAGAGTTGTGTTTAGGCTGTCTGATGTGGTCTGAATTTACTCCAAACATGTTGAGAATCAGACAGTTTAATGCATCTGATGTCACCAAATGCATCTAAAGATGCTGAAGGTTGTGTTTGTTTTGGCTCACCTGATTCAGTCCATGATAGCCAGAACAAAACTGTTTCATTTAGGACTACTTGCACATTAGAAGTCCAACTCTGTTCTGCTCGTCTTTGTGTTTTTATATGAATTTACGAGTTTTACTCAGAATATTTGCTCAGAAAAAGGATATTTTTAAAATAGTACGTGTCCTTCAACGATGAGATTATACTATTTTGTAAAATTATGAAAACTATCTTCAATTTATCAGTTTTGAAAACACAAAAATGTTGAGAAAACTGTCTTTTTTTCTGTGCAAGTTTCACAGACACGTGGCCTGAGATGTAAGGACCTAGACAAATGTGTTAGGTATGGCTTACACGGACTGTGCCTATTTTCAACAAGTGGAGAAACAAACCAACAGAGCAAACTGTTACAAAGCGATGAGCTTTTTTGAGATTTGCTAAAGAACATTGCTCAGTGCCGGCTCTACTTCAAAATACATTGTAAATGCTGAGGAAAAATCCTGCCTCTGAGTTTTATTGATTCCACAATTTCAGTCCACTGTTTATGCAAATGCATCACTGTTTGCTTCCGTGGAAATGTGATTCTTTATACTGTTGTGTGTGTGTGGATGCCCTTAGCATTGATCCTCTGCTTTGTTCCAATTATCAGTGAGGTTATGGGGCCTAATACTACTATTCACACATGCTTTAGTGCAACAGAGGCAAGCACATCGAAGAGGAGAAGGTGCAGAAAGGAGACAAAAGAGAAAATGCACAGCTAATAAAACAGAAAAAAACAACAAATGAGGCAATAAATAAATATTTCAGGATATTTTTAGACACCTTTTGTTGGATGCAGGAAAGTTCCCTGGATATCAACTATACTATGGATTCATTTATTTTAAAGATAGAACAATGTGTGTTTGTAATCAAAAATATGTATTTTGTCTGAAAGTGACATTATTAGCAATACGGAAGTCCTTAATCTGCTTTCAAAAAAACAAAAACAAAACAAATGGTCTAATAATAAATGCAATCGGTGTATGTTTTTTGAAATGGCTGTGCTCTCAGTTATCTCTAAATATTTGATGAGCGCACTGATAACTTCAGCTTGTTGTAAGGAATGGTTGGGGTCATATTCTTTCTTTTTTTCAGCAAGAGAAAGATGGTGGCACGACAAGTTCTACTTAAAAAAATGCTATATTTTGAGGTTATAGTGCTCAGGGTAGGTTTAAAAATGATTTATGACTAGCATAACAGATTTTCTGGAAAAAATTTATATATTCTTGCCCCAAGTCCTTAGTTTGTGCTTAAGAGCATGCATGCTTACTGACTGGTTTTTACTTTGGCTTGCCAATGGACACCTGCAGTGCAAATTAAAAGGTTTTCTGTTGTTATGAATTGATTTTCTCTTTACACACAGTCCTGCCTGTATGGTTCTATGTGGATGTGAGTGTGCAGCTCCACAATAATCAAGCGTGTACACCCAACACAATGCATGTCAACAATGCTGTCACAGCGTACAGATCTTCGATCTTGTCAAGTTTAAAACATGCAAAACTACAAACTGAAATATTCTTACACCAAGTCTTGATCTATTTGTAGGTTACAGCCCAGACAATGCAACCTATTAGGACATGAATGGGAGAACACAAAGCACAGGGAATAATCTTATGCCCAACAAGAGAAAACAAGAGGCATTTCTGTCGATGCATGCATGTCTGTGTGCATGTTTGCAAGAGTGGACGGCAGTTTTTCTCGTGGTTAGAGCTGCGTTGTTTGATTCCACAGTAGGAGTCACCAGGGGCTTGTTGCCAAGGTTTAGCCAAATTAATTAGGGATTTGCAGTTCCCTCCTCGGTCCAACCCTCCTGACCATTTCCTGTTTCTGTGGATCCCTGAGGACCCTTCGTCTCCGTTCGGCTGTAGACTGTAATTGTATTTAGGATGCCTGTGCAGAGCCCAGTGGAGTACATGACGAGGAGAGGGAGAGAGACAAAGAGCACCAGAAACAGTGTTGAAAGGATTCCTAAACATAACCAGGGGAGTGGAAACTAAGTAAAATAATGAAAATAGGAAAAATGTTTTAAAAATGAATGCCTGAGGAGGTAAAAGAAGGAGAAGAGTTTTGGGGGTTAAAGCTAGAGAAGAGCAGACTATCCTCCAATCCACATTTCTTACAAGGTCATTTTTCTCATTACGTTCCCGAGCCTGAGCCTCTTGGAAACAGTCTGGTTTAACACAAACCAGACTAACAGATGAATATTGGAGCAAGCGCAGAGAGTATTTTTCACTTTCCATCCAGTTTGGACCACTCCTAAACTGTATATTACAATTTGAAAAGCCTTGAATACATGCTATTTTTATTTTGTTTTGTTTAAACTGTAATCATGGCAACTGTAGTAAATGGCTAACTTAGGCTAATTTACTGCTTTCCATCTATACAAGGTGTCAAGTTTGCATAACATGCATTATTCATGTGTTCATTGCATTAGCAAAGTTATTATTTATACGTATACCTTTATACGTCTACCTTATAATGTTTTGCTAGTTTTTTGATACTTTGTTAAAAAAAAAAAAAAAAAACTTTCTTTTGTTTTTTTCTCTCTTTTGTTTTCTATTGTTTATTGTTTGTTTGTTTATTGTTTATTGTTTAAGGAAATTCTACCACTGCTGTTCATTGTTCTTTAGTTTTAGCAGGTCGCTTTCGTAAATGAGCCCATGAGGTTCAAAAGATTTACCTGACTAAATAAAGGTTGAATGAATTAGACATAGGGCTGGACGATATGGCCAAAATTTTTATCACGATATAGTACTTAATTTCGGTCGATATCGATATAATTCGATATCGATATAAACAATATAAAAGCCTAAAAAAAACTATAAACTATACAAATAAATTGATGTTCACCTTGTATTTGTATTTAGCCTCCAAAAAGATGGAAATCACCATCAAATAAACATAAAATTCTCAACCCAATAATTCTGTCGGGTCATGGACAGTTTTTTATAGAAACGTTTCACCCTCCATCCAGTTTCCAGATGACCCAACTGAGAATTACAGGTATTGGATTTGGTACCTGGATTATTGAGCATGAACGTTCTCGGCATAAAATTCTCAACTGTGTCAATATTAATAGTTTTAACTTTAAACAAGAACTTTAAAATTTACAGCATTGAAATTCATAGTTAATTAAATAAAACTTTTGGGTATAGTTATTGATGAGAAGCTGACATGGAAATCTCATGGAAATTACTTAAGAATAAAAATAACAAAATCAATTACATTATTGTATAAAGTAAAATAGTTTTTGAATGACAAAGTTTTGAATATATTGTATAATGTAATGATTGTTCCATATTTAATCTGTTGTATTGAAGTTTGGGGAAAAGCATGCAAAACTATTACAAATCCTAATTTTATTTTACTAAAAAGAGCTGTAAGAATTATTATTAGGAAGTGCTATGGTCACCCAACAAATATATTATTTCATCAATTGAAATTATTAAAATGTTATGATTTGGTTGAACATAGTATTTTACAAGTCATGTATAAAACTAAAAAAAATATTACCCCCAAATATTCAATTACATTTTGTTTAAAAAGTTATTAAACCCTGAAGGGAATGTAAATGTTTGTAAGACAAGAAAGTTAATTCTCAATAGTCCAGGTATCAAATCCGTAAATGTTTGTAAAATCTTCATTTAGAACTAGTGTGAAGGAGCTGAGAAACAGGATTGTGTTGATTTGATATCATCATAAACATTTATAAAACTATATGTTTTAAAAGATGATTAAATCAAAGTTGTTGGGAAGGTGTGGTGCAGGTGAAGTGAAGGTTGTTTGTAGTTATTTTGTATTTTTTAAACAAGGGGCAGATATTATAACACTATTTTCGTCTTTCTGCACCTTTTCATTCAGTGTTTTTCTTTCTTTTTATTCTGATGAATCTGTTTTATTTTCAATAAAAAAAAACATGCAGCGCTGGGGCTGTTTGTTTACGTCGTAGTTTCAGGGAAACGTTGGCTCAAACTTTATTGTTCTTCATCTTCTGACTCTCATCATATTATATCGAGTGGAAACTCTTCAGATTAAACAAGTTAGATGTTTCCACCGCTAGTTAGAACAACTCTGTCACGTTTTGAAAAATAAACACAAACCGAGTAAGACTCGCTGCAGATGAGACCTGCAGTAAAACCGAACTACGTCCACACCGACGAATTAGTCTTTCCTCTCATCAGTGATGTCGTCTCTTTCTCTTCGCTTGTGAAACTTTGTTCAGTCACATTCTGACGGTCATGAGCACTCGTTTGACTCGTTTTGAAGCGAAAACTTAACGCGCTTTGGAGACTAGCTTAGCTTTTAGCCTGCTACCGCTAACGCCTGCTGCTGGACTGAGCGCTGCGTAACAACAACGTCATCACGCACGTTTTGTGTCACAGCTTTTTCTGTCCGGGCGGGTTGTTGAAGCAGCCGCTCCAACCCGAACAGAAAGAGAAAAACGTCAGAAAAAGTTGTAAAATCCTATCGAAATATCGAAAATATGCTTAAACTTCATATCATCGTTATTGAATAAAAGTATATCGCGATATTTATCGTTATTGAATTATCGTCCAGCACTAATTAGACATGATTTAAATGATAATAAATTTCAAGCATTACCATAACTGTGGGTGTAGCACACTGGGGGCGTCACAGCATAAAAGGTTTTGTGTATATTGTTGCTTGGTGAAATATCACCTGCTCCACAGACCTTTTGCATGGGGACCCCATGAAGTTTATCCCCATAACCTCCCACTGGTGTTCTCTGTGCATACAGACCCAGGACAACAACACCATACACACCTGTGCCATTTAGTAATGTGACTTCAACAAAACCTGAACTATCTTTTTTCACAGACATGGTGCTGGAGGTGTTCATGGTATATGGTTTTAAAATGCTTTTCCATATCAGGTCTGAATTATCTGATTTCCATTGGTGTGTTCAGAATTGTAATAAGGTTTTCAAAGAGCAGGACGGAAATGTAAGTGATCGGGTAAATGCAACTCTATCTGACTCCAAAGGATACCCTGCTAATGTTGGTAGAAAGGTTAGATTTTACACTTACAATAATGATCATTTATTATTGTGCATCGGGTTAAAGTATTTTCTGTTATTTTTGAGGGACCGCTTCTCTTTCACAAGTGATGGCCAGATAAAATGAGACATAGACACATCACAGTAGCAGGTCTGCAGTAATGAGGGTGTTGCTCTGGCTGGATGTGGTAAAGAAGCTGAGTCAAGAGGCAAAACTCTCTCATTACTAGTCCATCTGTGTTCCAACTCTGACCTTTGGTCGTGAGCTACAGATCCTGATCAGAAGAACAAGATCCTGGATACAAGCAGCTGAGAAAGTGTGAGGAGCTCTGTCATTTAGGAAAAGCTTAGAGTACAGCCACAGCTGAAAGAAGTAAACATCTGGTAGGGATGCCTCTTAGTTGCATCCTTTTGGGAAGAAATTTCCATGGGAAGACAGAGGCTTGCTGAAGGAATTATGCATCTACTCTGGCCTGAGAATGACTTGGTGTCATCCAAAATGAGGTGGAGTTTGTTGCTGGGGAGAAGAATGCCTTGGCCTCTTTCTTTGACCTTCTGTCTCTGCAGCCTGACCCAGGATAAAATCTTGGACATGCATGTTCTGTAAATATTGGTGATATATGTCATTTTGTGACTGAACAAAACTGTTTAGTGCCAACTACAACAGCTAACTTGCAGCTGAAGTAAAAATTCAACAAAATGAGTCAAGAAGCAGTAGTTCACATCAACAGATGTTCATCCAAAACACATAGTTGCATTAGAAACAATCACACTCTGTGCCATTGTCATGCATTTAAAATGATCTATTACTATCTATTATTAATTACCACCCATCTTTCAGATGATTGTACAAACATAATATCACTGTATTTTAGTACAATGACAATAAAGCTTATTCTGATTCTGATTATACCAAATTACAGAATAAAAAAAATAGCCCTCATGTTCAGCGATCGTGTCCTCGTGTCTCTGTCCATGGTCCTGTTGAGTAACTGTGAGCCTGATTCCACCCTCCCTGGCTCACATCCAGTGGGACCATAAAGCTCATCTTTGATGGTGCCCAACAGTTTTGTCAGACATGTGTTGGTCAGCGTCTGCCCTTCTGCTGCACCCCTTGGATCAAAGAGGGAAGCTTCTCCACCCATCTGCGTCACATCTCATTTCTCACACCCTCTCTCATGCACTCACCCCCACCACCACCACACATATACACACACACACAGAGAGAGAAACATAGGGAGGCCTAACATGCAACACAGACAAAAAGTCAACTCAGGTAAATTCATAGATCAGAGAAAGAAGAATGAAGCATTAGCTCTGAGCTGCAGCAACCAAAGCAGAAAACACAAGATCTGATTGCTCTTCTATTTGTCCAGAGCTGCAGTTCAACAGTTCTGCCAAAGACACCCCACCCCATCGACACCCCACACTCCCTGGGTCCTGCTTTGATGACCAGGTGCCAGGCAGGTGGTGCAGAGTGACAGGAGGCAGCTATATGTGTGTGTGTGTCTGATTGCGTGTGGGGGTGTGTGTGTTGGTGAAAAATCCATCCCCACAGTAATGAGCGAGGTGCCAACTGCTCCTCCATCTGGCACTGAGAAAACTTTCTCCTTCGCTCCTCCCTCCTTCATTCCTCACTCACACTCTCCTTCTCATCTGTTCATTTGCTTGCACTCCGGGATCATTCATCTTGACATGTTAAGGTGTAAACACTTGATGATTACCCACACACAATTACACCACAGACAAACAGATAAAATCTGGAACCTTCCAGCTACACTACCTGAATTTAACACCTGAATTTAACACCGAAGGATTTGCCTTTTCCATATAAAGCAAACCGACAAAAAATATATTGCCGCTAAATTACTTGTAGCTTTAAGCTTGGTGGACATTCATGGAGTTTGTTTTTGGAGACACTGTATGACACATAAAGCAAAATGAAACCCACATAAAGATCCAATAAGAAATAAGAAATTCAAATGTTATTTTGACAGAAAGGTTTAGATCTACCCAAAATTAATGGTAAAATGTTATTAAAGAACTCATTTATTGGTCCTGTATTTCATACAGAATTACTGACACCGTTAACAGCCTCCGCTAAGCCAAAGAAGTAGATAAATAAATAAATAAAAAGCTTATTGGCAGTACAAAGACTTTCACAGACAGAACATTGAATCCTACAGCCAGTTAAGAGCTGGCTCATGTGCAGAAAAGCATCATGCATGCAGATGCCATAGGATTAAAATCACAGTTTTTTCTAAACATCAGCGTCCAACTACCAAAGAAATGAACAAACTACAAGCCAAACCTGCAGTCCTACGCTGCTGCAATGTCCTGCATGCAAAACGTGCTTTTGTTCAAAAGTGACCATTCAACCAACAAAAACATTCTAATTGTATTTTTTTTATGATTTACATTCCTGGCCAGAACAAAAATGATCCTTTCATTGAGGATTTGTTGATGATAGGTTGCATTTTGTTAATATTTTTGTTTTCAATTAAATACATTTCAGAAAGAAATATTAGATATTCTTTATTTCACATTATTTTAAATTATTGTATAGAAATGTTTGACAACGTCTGATTAAAAAAAATACTTTCTCATAATCTTCACGGCAGGAGTTCTCCGATTTTTGAAAGTATTTTAACAACTTCCTTGGGTTTTGGTTGTTTTTACTTACACAATTTTTAGTTCAGCTGTTGAACCTGATAAGACCACTTGGCCTTGGCCTTCAAATCATTCAAGCATAAAACAGACACCTACCTTCATGAATGAACAAGTGTTAGGTCTATAATCTCTATAAACCCATAAAAAGTTAGCTTTGCTAACCGCTAATTTGTAAGCTAAAAAAAAAAAGTATCTTCGCTAACACAAAACTGCTAAACAGATTTGAAATATTAGTGGAAGCCAACGCTAAAGCGCTAACTTTTATCATACACTGCAGTCACTGACACTGTGAGACTGTCTGTAATGTGACAGCATTGTAAGTGAACACAACTCACAATGGTTCATACTCTAAATCACAAATAAAGCATCCATGTATCGTTTAAAGGTGACCTTTCAGAAATGAATCTGGTCCATCAGAACCAAAGAGATGGAGCAAAACCCTGCTGCGCTGAAGCAGAGTGATGCATTCAATGTGTGTCGGATGTATCCCTCGTGTCATTTACTAAAATGAATTACCGGTAACTCATTTTAGTGATCCTCTTTGTGGTTAACTACTTTTATAAACTAACTACAAAGTTACTGTTCATCATCATCAATATTCTCTGAGTAATAAATCTGTTTGTATTAAAGTAAAGACAAAAACAGTACCCCGCATCAGACTCACTCAACATGTATCTACATAATCTTCTCTGGCCAAAAAAAAAATCCCTTTTCTGATACAGTGATTAAAGGTCCACTGACATGAATTTTTTACTATTCATAAAATTGCTCAAAATATATATATTTTATCATTTAAATATGTTTGTTTTTGCAAACAAAATGATAAATCACTTTAATTTTGCTTTAAAAGTGATTTTGAACTTCAAGCCGTGTTTAATCATGGGAAATCCGATTACACTCGAACGCACCATATGTGATGTCACACTGGGCAGAGGGCTGTGGTGTCTTTAATAGCGGACAATTTAAAACTGGACGAATTTAGCAATCTATGTGAAGATTTGAGCTATTTGTCTTCATTTTGGGAAGCAGAAAATAGTTTGGGTGATGGAACAAGAAACAACAGGATCTAATTTAGGTCTGATGCTGTATCAGACTTCCTTCATGTCGAGATGCTCATACCTGCGCACTGTGACAAGCCCAGAGCTCTGCCCGGTGTGACATCACAGATGGTGCGTTCGCGTGTAATCGGATTTCCCATGATTAAACACGGCTTGAAGTTCAAAATCACTTTTAAAGCAAAATTAAAGTGATTTATCATTTTGTTTGCAAAAACGAACATATTTAAATGATCAAATATATATATTTTGAGCAATTTTATGAATAGTAAAAAAATAATGTCAGTGGACCTTTAAACTTGGTGTAAGATTTGATTCTCATCTTACATTTGAGTCCCATATTAAGAACCTTTGCAAGACTTCATTCTTTCATCTCAAAAACATCTCCAAACTCTGTCCATTACTCTCCTTTTCCGATGCTGAAAAACTTGTCCATGCTTTCGTCTCCTCAAGACTGGACTACTGCAATGCACTGATTTTTATGGAATTTCATCCAAGCACATTAAAAAACTTCAGTATGTACAGAACAGTGCAGCCAGGATTCTGATGAAGCAAAGAAAACATTATCACATACCCCCAATCCTTAAATCCCTTCACTGGCTTCCCATTTCACTCCATATTGAATACAAGGTTTCTGGAGCTTAATGCCCAGAAGACGGTGGAGATGATCGTGGATTTCAGGAGAGTCACAGCCCCTCTGCCCCCTCACCCTCAACAATACCCCCGTCATCACTGTGGACTCCTATCAGTTTCTGGGTGTGACCATCACCCGTGACCTCAAGTGGGAGCTGAACATCAGCTCCCTCATCAAGAAGGCTCAGCAGAGGATGTACTTCCTGTGGCAGCTGAGGAAAGCCAAGCTGCCGGCCAAGCTGATGGTGCAGTTCTACACGGCCATCATTGAGTCCATCCTCTGCTCCTCCATCACAGTGTGGTATGCTGTGGCCACTGCCAGGGACAGACAGAGACTACAGCGCATTGTGCACTCTGCAGAGAAGGTATTCGGCTGTAGTCTCCCATCTATCCATGAGCTGTACGCCTCCAGGACCGCAGGGCGAGCTGGTCGGATTACAATTGACCCCTCTCACCCTGCACATGGACTCTTTGAACCACTCCCTTCAGGCAGGAGGCTTTGGTCCATTCGGACCAGAACCTCCCGCCATAAAAACAGTTTATTTCCATCTGCCGTTAGTCTTCTGAACATTCATAATCCTGTTACTGTTTAACTCTGCCTTATCATTTATCACTGGCCTAAAACTGTTCATCATCACTCCATTTATCTTCTAGCCCCATTTGTCACTGCCATTTATTGTGAATATTATTGTGAATATTGTGCTGTACTGCATTGTGTTTATTGGTTAGTGTGTACATATGTTTTTATTTTATTCTATTTTTACTTCTTTTTATTGCACCTTTATGCCAAAGCAAGTTCCTAGTCAGTGAATTTTATTATTTGACAATGGCAATAATAAACTGATTCTGATAAACTGAGTCTGATTCTTACTCACCCACCAATCCATTCACGGCAATGCTCCACACTATCTTAAAGAACTACTCACTGCTCAGACATCAACGCGGTCCCTCCGCTCCACAAATTCCTACCAGCTCAGCCCTTCCTGGACAAAACTGTGCACCATGGGTGACAGGGACTTTTACTCTGCTGCTCCTCATCTGTGGAACAACCTCCCAAACCATCTAAGGATTCCTACAGACTACAGAAAGTTTTTAAAAAGGACTGAAGATCGTTTTATTTCAAATATTTTATAGTGTTTAAATGTATATTTAATCCTGCAGTTTTTTTTTGTTTCTATTTTTTCTTCTTTTTTTTGTAGTCTTTAGCCTTTTAATTTATCTCTAGTTATTTTATATTGTAGCACTTTGAGTTTGTAAAATGTAAAATGGAGTACATATTGAATAAATTATTATTATTATTATTAGAGATGTGTGAAATCATATGTGAGAGAGTCACATTCCAGAGACAGTGTTAGCGTTGCAAAGCATGCTGGGTAGGGACTATGTGTATAACATTTAGATAGATCGATAGATGTATACTTTATTGTCCCCAAGGGGAAATTTGTCTTGGACACTGTGCACTAAACAAAGCTTATTCCACAATTAAATACACTACAAAAAATAAAATCATGTGAACAACACAACAAAACAAAAATAAAAAATAAAAACACCTATTGCACAAAGTTTCTGACTGTTTACAATGTTTCCGAGTGTTAAAATGGGGTTTTCGTGTTATTGTCCTTTTCTGGTTTGGTCTGGCATTTATGTTAAAGTCTCTGTTATTGGCTGTAAACTGACACCATGAGTCAGGAACTGTTTGCTGTAGGTATGACGGGGAACAGTACTGTGAGTCACAAGGTGGTGCCTACCTGTGCTTAGCTTTGCATAGCATCACATCGCTCTGCAAATCCCCTAAATGCTTTTAATGTGCAAAGCTGACACACATATATATACATACTGTATATATACATACATACATATATATATATACTACATACATACATACATACATACATACATATTACATATATACTACATACATATTACATATATACTACATACATACATACATACATATTACATATATACTACATACATACATACATACATATTACATATATATACTACATACATACATACATATTACATATATACTACATACATACATACATATTACATATATACTACATACATACATACA
>JBBPBX010057321.1:0-22472 GCA_038048925.1 Garcialebias charrua | reverse complement strand
CGGTGGAGGAGGATACTATGGTCCACAGTGTCGAAAGCTGCAGTGAGGTCAAGGAGGACAAGGATGGAGGGAGAACCAGTGTCAGCAGCCATGAGGACATCATTGGTAACTCTCAGCAATGCAGTCTCAGTACTGTGAGCTACTCTGAATCCAGACTGGAACTTCTCATACAGAGAGTGTTGCTGTAGGTGGTCCTGCAGCTGAGCAGCAACTGCTTTTTCCAGCACTTTAGACAGAAATGGGAGGTGGGAAATTGGGCGGTAATTAGAAAAAATGTCGGGATCCAAATTAGATTTTTTTCAGAAGAGGCCTAATGATGGCAGTTTTTAGAGGCAGTGGAACATGACCAGATTGTAGAGACTTATTTATTATTTGTGTGATTAATGGGCTTATTGCAGAGTGATTGGATTTTATGAGAGACGGGGGGAAGGGATCCAGGGTGCAGGATGAAGGCTTCATTTTCTTGATGATGGTCTCCACCTCATTCTGAACAACTTCATCAAAGCTGCTCAGGGTCCCAGAATGCAGACGGGTAGATGGCACACTAAGATCAGGGAGGTTGTGGAGCTGAGATCTGATAGTGTCAACTTTGTTTTTAAATGATGAAAGGAACAGGTTGCATTTTTGAACAGAGTCCTCATGAGTTTGTTTAATGGGATTAAGCAGATGAGTTATTGTGGAGAAGAGCTGTTTAGAGTTTCCAGGGCAGGTGTTGATGATGTTGGAATAATATTTGGAGCGTGCTTCTTTAAGAGAATAGGCGTACGCTTTCTGATGTTCTTTGTATGCCTGCTTATGTACAGAGAGACCAGATGATTTTACACGTCTCTCAATAGCACGGCCAGTTGCCTTCATCTTGCGTAGCTCACCAGTGTACCAGGGGGCTGAACGGGAGAAAGACACCAGTCTTGTCTTCAAGGGGCATGTAGGTCCAGGAGCTCCTGGAGAGATTGGTTGTAGTAATCCACAGAGTCATTTGCAGATAAATGATTGACAACGGTAGTGCGTGAAGATCAGCGGACAGAACATCAGGGGAAATGTTTTTAAAGTCACGGAACTGGATAGGTCGTTTTGGGTTTGAAGCAGGTGAAGTTGAAGGCACTTCCAGGGAGATGACACTGTGGTCCGAGACACCCAGGTCATATACAGATAAGTTATTGATGAGTACAGTGTCTGTAATCACTAAATCCAGAGTATGCCCCCTGTTGTGCGTAGGGGCGTCAACATGTTGGGTGAGATTGAGAGAGTCCAAAAGAGACTTAAAATCTGTTGCCAGAGGGGAAGAGGAATTGTCCATGTGGATATTTAAATCGCCAAGAAAAATAGTTTTCACAGGGGAGGTGCAGAAAAAAGTGAGGAGGTCATGCATCTCTGAGTTAAATGAAACATGCGGTTTGGGAGGCCTATAAATCAATATAATGTTCATCAGGAGTGGGGCTTTGAGGTTGAAGGCCAAACTTTCAAAAGAAGAAAAGTCCTGAGAAGCCAGATGTGACCATTTTAAATTACTGCGGTAAATTACAGCCAGACCACCACCGCGGCCAGTGCAGCGGGCTCTCTGCAGATAACTGTATCCAGAGGGACAAGCTTCATTCAGAGAACTGTACACATCTGGTTGATGCCAAGTTTCTGTAAGACACATGAGGTCCAAGTTCTTCTCCAGAATGTGGTCATGAATTAGACATGATTTGTTGGATAGTGATTGAACATTAAAAAGTTCTATTTTAATACCAGTTGGGGTAGAAGCCTTTAGAACCGGTTTAAGCAGACTGAAGTCCACTCCAAGTTTCCCTTGCCACTTCGTGCGCTGTGGACTACAAGGGACTACAGACGCTGCATTCTGATGATGTAATTGAGGTGCGACACGTCGCGTGGACCAAACAGAAGGAATCGAGTCCGACCCAGCTTGCCGAGAATAAGCGGATTTCTTCCGAGAGCTTCTATGGATGTAACGAGGTCTATGCAGAAGTCCCAGTTGTTTGATGGTGGAAACAGAAGGAGAAATGGAGCAGTTGTTAAGTCCAATCAGCTGCGAAGCGGAGTAGGTCAACATCGACGAGCCGGGGGAAGCTAGCACAGAGCTAGCCGCTAACAGCAGACTTACGGCACCGAAAAAAATAATCAAGAAGCAGTGTAATGTAACTTGAATGAGCATGCCTTGAAGAGGAGCACAGGAGAAAATCCAGAACAGTCCAGATGACACAGGAGGTTGACAGAAGCAGCAGGTAAGCGAAACAATAATTGCAGCTACGTAGTTCTCCACGCAAAGTTCATGCAAAGTTCGTGCTGGAGTAGACAGGGGGTAGGCAGCCCAATATACCGGTTAGGAAGTACTAACTAAGCTGTCCGTATAAAAAACCAATGAACAAAATAAGTCCAGATAAATGTCCAAAAAATAGCAACAGTAAAGTAACTTTTTAGCGCGGAGAAACGGCGAACAACACGCGAACGTCACGCCAGCGTCCCCTCCCGCCAAAACACTTGGATTAAGGCCCCAATATACCTGTTTCTTTTGCCTCACGCCGCTGGACTCGCGTGTGCTGCGCACCGGCAGCCCTTTTATACTCTTTGCAAGCGCAGCTCTCTGGAGTGCAGGCAACAGGACAAATTGAGGTCGCTGATTGGTCATTTGCTGACACGCGAGGCAGTTTATCAACGCGCGCGCGTAGGCGTAGTAAAATCTGACCTTGGCGCGTTCACGCCCGTGATCAAAGGCTTTTGCCGCGGCGCTCCCACGGCGCTCCCACGGCGCCGAGCGGCGTGAGGCAAAAGAAACAGGTATATTGGGGCCTTTAGTAAAGTTTTCTATCTAAGGGGTCCAGCAGACAAGTCAAATCTTGGCTTCGCTATAGTCTCCCGTCCTGAGCAAGCACAGTGGCAACAGTGGAAAGGAAAAACTTTAGAGGGAAGAAACCTCCAGCAGAACCAGGCTCAGGACAAGCGGCCATCTGCTTTGACCGGCAATGTGCAACGTCTGCAGAGCCACAGCTCAGTCAGGAATATATGTCGCATTGTCCAATTATTGCCAAAGAATTTGGAAAAATCCATATATAGGTCGCACCTGGAACGTCAAAATGTGGACCGTGTTTAGCTCTGCTGCAAATGTCTGCCACAGGAGCGCACAGCAAGGCTTTTAAGAAGATTAACACTTAAAAACAATTATTTGTTTGATAAAAATTATAGCAAATATGTGTCTGAGCTGAACTTTTCTTTAATAAATGAATAATTTTAGCAGGATAAACACCTAAAAATATATATTTGTTAGCTGACATTATTGTAAGAGTGTGTCTCAGTTTAATTTTTGTTAATAAATGATTACAAATCAGCTTATTTTATAAAAAGCCATAAATAGGTTGCACCTGAATATAGGTCGCAGGGCATGAAAAAATTATAAAAAGCCGCGACCTATATTCCGGAAGCTACGGTACATGACAGAGTAGGTTTTGTTCATTCATACAAAATTATGATCATATCTGCATTACACATTTAAATATATATCTAGACACTTAAAAGTACAATAAAGTTATTTGTCAAATTTTGAAAAACGACCCCCACCCCCCAAAAAAAAGTGTCAGTGTGGATGATGTGTATTGCTGTAAAACACCCGTGTGCAGTAATTTTAAGACCTGTTTAAAAAAGAAAAATACAATTCCGTTATTAAAACATGAATTGTAGGTCAAAGGAAACACTTAAGAGCAAATAGTTGCCAAAGCTTTGAAGGCAGTTTACTGAAAACAGCCCAACTACTCTTAACTTACTTTCCAAACCTCTACCTCCTCACAACTCAACATTCTTTAGGAGCCATGATGCATAGATAGCTTGCATAGCACCAAAGCATCCAGATCTGTAAAACTGTGATTGTCTCAGAAGCCACTGAAACGTTATGAGCCAACATGGGGCGAAATGAAGCTGCGGTGATGTCAGAAACGTTGACCGTCATTTGTCTCCTGACTGTGGTGGTGTTTCATACACACTCCTAAATGATGTCATGAATCTCTGCTTCAGGAAGAGTGACATGAGCTCTGAAGCCTCGGTATCATTTGTCCAGTAACTGTTCCTTTCCTCTCGAGCGATGCATGTGTTTGACCTTTGCACAGGCCGGCTACACCTTTGGTGTTTTTAATGATTTCATCTTTCTTTGTATTCATGTGGTGGTGACTGACATGTGATCCACCTGTTGTTGTGGAGGGTGCGACTGTCTCCTCCTCAGGTGATGTAATCAGCACAGGTAGTAGGCTATGCATGATTCTTCCTTCTATACAGTTTTTAAAACTGTAGTATATTAATCATATTTATATGTTGCAGAACTGACGTCACGTCAGTCCCTCAAGAAATCCTTCTGCTCTATTCTTCTCTGCTTTGCTTCATTTGCTCTATTTGACTTTTCAAGCTGAATTGTTGTTACCTTGTTTTATCCTGTCACTCTGGATGTCAGTGAAAAAAAGGCAGTGTGATCTGGCTTCAGAACGAGACCCCACACATATTTTACATGGTAAATCTGCAGCACATACATCCACACTGACTCTTGTGTCAGTCAGAGTTAATCAGTGACCCACATAAAAACCAGGCCACAGGTTAAAGAGCTATAAAGGGGAACTCTTTTGTCGACTCACAAGAATAAAAAACTTGATATGTATGTGCCTTTTTTTGTACAACCTTGCACCAGCATTCCTACAGATGAAACATGGAGAAGTATGAATTTGGTTGTAATATTTTCCATCAGGCAGCATTCATTCAATTCAACCTTTATTTAGTCAGGTAAATCTTTTGAACCTCATGGGCTCATTTACGAAAGCGACCTGCTAAAACTAAAGAACAATGAACAGCAGTGGTATAATTTCCTTAAACAATAAACAATAAACAAACAAACAATAAACAATAGAAAACAAAAGAGAGAAAAAAAACAAAAGAATTTTTTTATTTATTTTTTTAACAAAGTATCAAAAAACTAGCAAAACATTACAGTATAAGGTAGCATGATGGCACAGTTGGTAGAGCTGCCGCCTCTCAGCAAGCAGGTTAGTTCAAATCCTGGCTGGAGCCTTTCTGGCTGGAATTTGCATGTTCTCTTTGTGCATGCGTGGACTGTCTCTGGGTTTTCTCCCACAGACCAAAAACATGCATGTTAGACTGATTGATTGGTAACTCTAAACTGTCCCTATGTGTGAGTGAGAGAGTGAATAGTTGTTTGTCTCATTTGTCTCTATGTGTCACTGTGAAGGACTGGAGACCTGTCCGGAGTGTCCTCCGCCTCTCGCACAGTGACTGCTGGACATGGGCACCAGTGACCCCCCCGTGACCTGAAAAAGAAGAAGCGGGTAGATGATGGATGGATTTTCTGGGTCTGTATAGATTTGGAATAAAGAAACTAGAGTATGAATAAACATGAGTGTTTCCAGCTCCTGCTTGATTAAATTACAGTGAACAGAATACTATTCTGATTTAGCTTTTGCCTCAATACAATAATCTCAGATATACTAATTTGTCACACAACTCTCTGTAATGTAGAAAATTGTCTGTATTGTTTAATGACAAAATGAATGATGTGACCTAACATGAAGAGGCTAACAGGAATTCATACTACCTGAGACATGAGCTTAGCAATTTTTAAACCAAACTCATTTTAAATACGTTGAAGACATGAGTCTCAAAGGTCTTTTATTTCTCGCAACATTTTTCATGCAGTGTCATTGATTTTAAAGAGAAGTGTCAGTGTTTTAATACCAGTCATTCTCATCAATCCTGCTCTCTTGGGTACAATAACAAAGCCCGGCGGACAGCCCAAATTAGCCTGAGCTACAGCTGCAGAAAGAAATGAGACCGTTTAGACTAGACTGGACTTTATACCTACTGTATATGATCTGTTTGTTTTCATAATGTAGTTTTTATGCCAACCATCCATTACCTTTACCCGCTTCTTCCTTTTTGGGTCATGGGGGTCTCTGGTGCCCATGTCCAGCTATCACTGTGCAAGAGGGGGGGACACCCTGGACAGGTCTCCAGTCCACAGGGACACATAGAGACAAACAAGACAACCAATCATTCACTCACTCTCACACCTAGGAACAATTTAGAGTTACCAATCAGTCTAACATGCATGTACCATACCCAGAGAAAATCCACACATGCACGGAACATGAAAACTCCACCCAGAAAGGCCCCAGACCGGGATTTGAACCAAGGATCTGCTCGCTGAGAGGCAGCAGCTCTCAAACAAAAATGTATTTACGGTAATTCAAACATTCATTCATGGTTTTATGCTATTAGTGCTTAGCATCTTTTTAGCTGATGTTTTTCTTAGTTCATATCTTAGATCTTATTCCTGTTTTTCTTTTCCATTTTATTGTTGGATGTAACTGGGACCCTGTGTACATAATTTCGTTCCTCCACGTACCACATGTGGTGCGAATGACAATAAAGACTCTCTGAATCTCTATTTTCAGTCAAAATGTGCTGTTTTTACATATTTGGTCCTCTGTGAGTAAAAGAAGAGGAGTAACGGTTGTGGCAGTTGTAATGAAATAGGAGACAACTGTTGAAGCTGCACTCTGCAGTTTTTGTAGAACGCAGGACTTAGGAACATTTTCAACAGGGAAAGCATTCTGGTCCCTCCCCACTCAGAGCCATATATGGCTCTGCTCCCCCTTGCACTCGCTGCAGCTTCTGAATGCTCCGCCTCCACTACATGTCCTGTCTTAGCCGCTGCGAAGTTCTGTGATTATATGTTAATAAAACGTTCTAAAAAATAAAATAAAAACATGGAGCGCTGGTCCAGCACACCAGAACACCATGAAATCTGCTGAGCCTCGCGCAGCCACGTTGAACCAGAGTTTAATTCGCTCGTGACAAATTCATCCATTTCCTCATTTCAGTCAGTGGAGGAGGAAGCGATCACTTGACTTTTGGCAAAAAAACAAAAGAAAAGTCCAGATCAGGGATGAAGAAGGGGAATTTAATACATTTGTGTCACATACAAAACAGTTTTGCATCGCTTTGCAATTATTTCAACGAGAACCTGCGCGGCCGCGGGGGCTGGGACAGGGGGGGGGCGTGGGTTAGGAGCGTGAGAAGTGAGAAGCTCTGTTTTTATTGGCTGGTTAAAAACTCTGTTTTTATTGGCTGGTTAACGGCGGGTCACTGTGGCTTTTTTAGAAATGCTTTTAGTAACAAGTGCTATTAATTTCAAATATAGTCTTCTTCATAAAGCACCAAACACTATCAGATTTACTACTGAAATCAGTTGAAGATTGCAGGACTTGTATTCACATTCTTTCACTTTTTTTCACATCCATTAAAAATTTTTTTTTTTTTTCATTACAGTGGTGCATGGCTTTGACTTTGCAGAACTGTTTGTTTTGAGCTGAGAAATTATTTTACTGTGTCAGTTTTTGGTGTTTAATTTTTAATACTGTGAGCAAAACAGAGTCTGCATTGCATCTTTGTCCATCACTGAGGATGAATGAGCTCAGGCCAGTCTGCTGCTGTAAATTCACTGTACTGGCTCTCCCCTTTATCCACATGAAATGGTTCCTCACCCTTACTTCAGGTCAGAGGAGTTTCTTTGTCTAAATTGTTCCTAGGTGTGAGTGAGAGAGTGAATGGTTGGTTGTCTCAGTTGTTTCTGTGACAACAAGCCCCCGGAGTGGCTAATTGGGAGGACTGAGATATTTCCCAGTGGTTCAGTCTGATGTGTGGGCTGCAGGGCCAGCGCTCCCTTTTTAAAAAAAACATTTTATATATAAAAAGTTAGGTTAGGTTGTGTAATGTAAAACAGAGCACTACGTCTGTAGCTTCTTAGCTAGCACATCTGTATTGCACACCACTAGATTAGCACTACTGTACTGTGCCAAGCTTTTTCTGGGGGAGGACCCCCAGACCCCACCCACAAGTGTGTCCCCCCCACATTATTAATGCTTCTGACACCAATGGCCACCACGTTGTTCAAGCCAAGAGCTGTTGTCAGAACTGGGGGCTAAGCACCCCCTAATGGGCAGATTCTAGAATAGCCCCTGATGTGAGGTTATTATTACATGATTTTAATAAGAATAGGTTGTGATTTAAAGTGTGCCAGTCTGAGACATGAAACTCCAGGGCTGAAAATGAGTCCCGCTCTGGCCCTGCTCTGTGATGGACTTCAGATCTGTCCAAAGTGTCCCCCGCCTATCACACAGTGACTGCTGGATATGGACACCAGTGACCCCAGTGACCCGTAAAAGAAGAAGCAGGTAAAAATAATGGATGATGGATGGATGGTGTCATGGTCTGTCTTCTGTTGTCTGGTGTTTCTGTGTCCTGCTCCAGATTAGTTAATTCCTGTTTAGTTTAATTCCCTGTTCGGCCCCAGTTTAATTATACATGTTGCATGTTTTAGTTAGTTCCCCTTGCCCTGGTCTGTTATTTATTACTTCCCCAAGTGTTCACTCTGGTCCTTCCTGGTGTTGTGCTCCAATTAGTCTGATTATTTTCACCTTTGTCCCAAGCCCTGCCTGTGTGTATTTAAGTTCCTCTGTGAATCCTGTCTTTGTCGGTTCGTCATCGTTTTGGGTTAATCCTAGTCCTGTTCCCTGAGATATGTAAATTTATGCTGCCATTGTCAGCCTTTTTCTGTTTACTATTAAAGTATTTATTTTTGTACTTTGCCTCCTGAGTCCTGTCTGCAAATGGGTTCTTTCCACGGTCCCTGAGTCAGGACCCTAACAGATGGAACCCAAAATATTCAGACCTATTTCTATGTTCCCCATAACATACTTGTAAAAGAGATTAATAACCTCAATGGATTTCTTTCCTGGTAAAATAAAGGTTTAAAAAAAAATGTAAAAAAAAACATACGTCTAAAAAAGCTAAGTCTGGTCCTCTGGACATTCAAAAAACAAAACAAAACATACTGTATACCCTGATGCATGCTCAATAATCCAGGTAGAAAAATCTAAAAAACCTAAGTCTGGTCCTCTGGACATTAAAAAAAATGCATAAGGGGCTGTTTACACAGCGCATATTTTTAGTGAAACCGCTCCTTTCTCTCTGCGTTTCTGCTCATAATTTACACGACACCAGTAGCCCCCCCTCTTTGAATCTGATGGTTTCTGAACCCAGCTCTCACAGTGGAGGTTTTTTGCTGACCCCCGTTGATAACATAAACATCTCCCGCTGAGCTTTTGTTTGAACACATGCGCGCAGCACGCACGCGCGGAAATCCGGCATTTCTAAAGGCCCCTGTATAGCTCTGTGTTCGGCCGAACGCCGCTCTATGCGCGCGTTCTGTGCGCAGGCAGTTCACAGTATAGCTCTGCGTGAGGCTCCAGCGTTTTCGCTCCAAATACTTGACGTCATTTGAGCAGCAACAGGGCAGAGTGTTTACCTACGGGACAAATTGAGGTCGCTGATTGGTCATTTGCTGACACGCCTACTGAATTGATTGACAGGTCGGGTGGGGGAAAAAAGGCACGAGCCGGCAGCTCGCTCTGGCTGCAGCCGCTGCAGTGTTACAGGCTGGTACAATAATGGTACAGGCTCTATTCAACCTCTGCTCGACTGCCTGGCTGACATCAGGGACTGAATGGCTTTAAATTTCTTAAGCTTCAACGATAAGAAGTCGGAAGCCATGTTGTTCCTTCCCAATGACACAACCTCAAACCACTGCATTGACCTGTCTGCTCTGTAGTAATATAGGAAGGGGTCAGTTTTACTGACTTACCTATATTTTAGATGTATAAATTGGCAGGGTTTAGACTGACACAAAAATACATCATTAATTAAACGGGTTCTCTCTTTTTCAGCTTAATACCAATAATTCTATACCTTGACCAGATGTAATTCACAGGAAACGTTAAACTTATGTTGGCACAGCAGGACTGGACCATTTATTTAACATAATTGTAAATTACATCACACATTTGTACATGATTGGTTGATTATTTTTCCTATAATTAACTTCAGCACAGATGAAATATAGGAACAACAGAACAAGTGAAGGATGATATTTTACTCATTTCTGCAGGTACATTAACTTAGTTTCTGGCTTAGGAAGATAAAGGTTTAGGAGGAAGTAAATGGAGGAAAAGAAGTTAGGGAGTTATCTTGATGTGTTTAACCAGAAGCATGGCAGCTCTCCGGCTGAACTCGGCTACACGTTGGTACCCTTGGCAAAGCATTTGACGACTTTTACCTCGTGAAGATGGTCAGTCTCCCTCGGTCCAGTTTGGTCAGTTCGTTTACCATTCTCAGCGTCTCCAGACGTGCGCCTTGACTCGAACCGAAAGTAACGGCAGCTCCTGGTGTTGTTTTCAAGATAAGACGTTCCTTAAAGGAATGTCAATAAAAGAGCTTTTTCAGCTGTTGAAGATGACTTATAACTTGGCATGTTATAAGCCTTTAACTGAATGACGTGGTCATTAGCGTGTTGACCAGACGATCATCAGTTCTTTGGGGAACCTCATCATGGGTTGAGGACCTCAGCAAACTCCGTCAGTTCCAGCAACAGCTTAGAACTTTAAGGAAGGATCTGTGATCAGTGACTTGTTGTTCTTCTCTGATTGGTCCAAACAAACCAGTGGATGAAGGTCACTCGGATAGGAGAAGATCAGTTTTTAGAACAGAGAAGAAGTTGTTTAGAATGAAGACAGAGAAACAGATTAGACTGGAGCCAGCTTCATAAAACAACTGATTAAAACTGTGTTCTAACTTCTAACAAAACTGAGGAGTTCAGTCTGACATTAATTCACTTTCAACGTTTGATTCATCATATGAAGAAGTGATCATTATTTTGAAATAACATTGGATTTCCAACTTGAATTAAACAGTTTGAATTAAACAGTCTTTGACTTAACAAACATTGAATTCAATAATGCTTATACAAGTAACACAAGGTTATTCATTAACACAAAAATAGAGGAATAAGAGAGTCTCTTATGACTTATTGTGTTTTGATTCAAAATAATGTAATAAAATAGTGTTAATGTCTTTTTTCTGAGAGTATCAGTGAAGGTCATCACTGGACAGTTCAAAAACCTTAGTTTGCCCTGGGTAGGTCCACTACAGCTCTACCCCTGTCCGAAAAACAAAAAGTCACAAATCTGGGAGTGATAATGGATCCTTCCATGAAACTCAACAGTCATGTAAACATGATTGTCAAATCCTGTTTTTTCCAGCTGAGGCGTCTGTCTAAGCTGAAGCCCATATTATCAAAAAACAACCTGGAGACAGTGATTCACGCATTCATTACATCTAGGCTTGATTACTGCAATTCACTTCTGCTTGGCGTCAGTCAAGCCACCATTGCACGATTACAACTGGTTCAGAACGCAGCTGCCCGATTTTTAACCAGCACACGCAAAAGAGAGCACATTACACCAGTCTTGGCCTCCCTTCACTGGCTACCGGTTCATCTTCGAATCCAATTCAAAATTCTCATGTATGTCTACAAATCGCTGAACAGTCTCGCCCCCGCCTATCTCTCGGATCTGATACACCCATATGTCCCTCCACGTGCTTTGAGGTCAGAGGATCAGGTACTCTTAATAGTTCCAGAAACTCGCCTTAAGCGCAGGGGTGACAGGGCGTTCTCTGTAGCAGGCCCAAGACTCTGGAACGAGTTACCGCTGCTCATCAAACAGGCCCCCTCCCTCTCGGTTTTCAAATCCCGGTTAAAAACTCACTACTACTCCATCGCTTTCAATGCCAGCTGATTTGTATTGGATCGTTTTATTTATGATCTGCAATGTTTTTATGTTTTTCGTGTTGTACTTCATTGTCTGTGTTGCCTGTTGCGTGTTTGTTTGTCCAGCACTTTGTGTGGACTTGTTCCTGTTTAAAGTGCTTTATAAATAAAATGGTATGGTATGGTATAGTGTTCTGTGTTTATTTGTTAAAAAAAAGTTCTAAAAAATAAAATAAAAACAGGGAGCACAACCTCGCGCAGCCATGCTGGACCCGAGTTTATTCGCTCGTGACAAATTCATTAATTTCCTCATCATTTCAGTCATGGAGTCAGCGGAGGAGGAAGCGATAACTTGACTTTTGGCAAAAACAAAACAAAACAAAAGGCCAGATCAGGGATGAAGAAGGGGAATTTAATATAATTGTGTCACATACAAAACAGTCCGGCGCCGGGCAGTTTATTGTGAGACAAAGCACTTGCGTACGGGGTCGTAAAATTTGAGCTTGGCGCATTTGCGCCCGCGTTCAAAGGCTTGTGCCACTGCATTCGAACGGCGTCGAGCGGCCGAACGCAGCGCTATACTGGGGCCTTAACAATTGCGGTGGACTGGACACGCACCACTTTCTGAACTACAACTGATGAAATATATTTTGAGTCTCATATTTAATTAATCTACACCTGAATTACCAGCATCTGTGTTGGAAGAGACACAGCTGCATCCAGTTCTTATGTCGCTGTTTATTAAACGAGGAGGCAGGCAGATATTACACACATCAAGCTGCACTATAAAATACTAAATGTGCTATATAATAACAGTTTAACAATAATAAACAGTATTTATGTTAGCGTGGGAGATATATAAATGTATCTGAGCTAAATGAAGCTATATGGACTCATTACGTCATGCCTAACATGTTGCATGTTGAAAATGAAGACGCCAGGTTGATTTTAAATTTATTGATTTATTCAACACCACAAACTGTATATCACAAACACTGGGAATTAAATTGAACACTTTTAAAAGCATGTTAACTGAACTGTTATGAATTGGACTCTGCTGTTTTCATCCTGGTGGACACTGGACCCACATCCGAACCGGTCCGCTTCGTGGAACGAGAGCTTATCGACCTCGCAGGAAAAAAATAAAACCTCAGTTGGTTGTTCTGTGATCGAAGTAAACACAAGGAAACATTATTAAGAACATTGTTTACCTTGTAGCGCTGCTGTAAATAAGCTGATTCTCACGGACTAAAGTCCAATATTGTCAGTCGGTTCCGGTCCGCTCAGCAACTGGTGTGCAGCTTGTTAGATGAAGCGGGACCCACTTGGTGTCAAATCTGTCAACTCTTATCCAAAATCCAGCTTTAACTTGTTGTTAACTTGTTGACAACAACTTGTAGTTAGCTGAACTTTTAGCCCCAGTGGAAAACGACGGTTACGTATTGTAACCCTAGATTCCATGAGTGTGGGCGTAGCCCTTTAAGCCACGCCTTTTGGGTTTACCCTGTGCTTTGCACCAACATTTGAAAACTTCTAGTCCACGCCCACCTGCTGTGGGCCCACGCCCTCGGTCCATAAGAACCCCTCTCGACCGAGGAACTGCTCCCAATGGCAAATAAATTTTTTCAGCAAGGAGCCAATGGGGCTTCAAAGGCTTAAAGGGCTACGCCCACACTCATGGAATCTAGGGTTACAATACGTAACCGTCGTTCCATTTCCTGTGGGCGTAGCCCTTTAAGCCACGCCTTTTGGGTTAAAGGGCGGAGCATGATATGGTCCATGCCCCATTGGGTCTGACTGAACCATAACCAGTCCTGGCAACCGCCACACCAAAAGAGGTAAGCAGGTGAGCAATCATCTGATGATGAGAGAAAAGCTATTAAAAAAATAGCACCCCTCAATAAAGACATAAACAACTGTGTCAGTTTATCAATGATTTTATTGATAACGAAAAATAAAGGATTCATTTTACAGCAACCCTGAGAACCGAATGTGTCAAGGAGGAGCTGGAAACGTCCTGTAGATAGAAACGGGTGAAAGGAGTGGCAGACGACCAGGAGGCCGCAGAACAGATATCCTGTACAGAGACGCCACTGAGTAAAGCTGTGGAAGTCGCCAACCCTCGAGTAGAGTGAGCTCTAACACCGTCAGGAGGCTGTAGACCAGATGAAATGTAGGCCTGGGAAATAGCCTCACACAGCCAGTGTGACAACCGTTGAGAGGTCAAAGGTTGACCTTGAGAACACTCTCTGAAATGCACAAAGAGCCTATCAGATTTACGTGTCGCAGCTGTGCGATTCACATAACATCTAAGGGCTCGCACCGGACAAAGTAAATGCAACTGCTCTTCCTCAGAGTTAGCATGAGGAGGAAGGCAAAACCCATCCAAAGTGATGATCCTGGACCTGAATGAACTTGTGATAATCTTAGGTACAAACGTAGGATTTGGCCTCAGTTCAGCAGAACTCCCATCTCCTTGAATCTTCAGGAAGGAAGGAGAGACAGACAGGCCAGAGAGGTCGCTCACTCTTTTAGCTGATGTCAATGCTAACAGTAGAGCTGTTTTGAGTGATAAGAGTTTTAATGAAACCTCATTCAGAGGCTCGAAAGGATCCTTTGTTAAAGCATTTAACACAATAACTAGATCCCATTTAGGGGCCAGGGGACGAGAGACCGGCCTGAGACGGCGAGCACCCTTTAAAAAACGTTTCGTTAGGGGATTATTGAACACAGTGCTGCCATTAAACCCCTCATGACATGAAGAGATTGCAGCAGCATACGTTTTAACGGTGCTGAAGGCCAGGTTTCTGTCCAATAACAGTTGTAAGTAAGAGAAAATGTGGCCCAAATGACATGAACATGGGTCCAGCTGTCTTTCTAAGCACCAGCGCTGAAAAGCAGCCCATTTTGATGCATAAACAGCGATTGTAGACTGCGCGCGTGAACCCTGAATGGTTCCAATGACCTCTTTAGAAAAACCAAGGTTTTCTAAGCGTTGTCGTTCAGCATCCAAGCCCACAGATGCTGACCTATTACTGGATGACTCCTTATTGCGCCCCCTGCCTGCAGGAGAGCATCGTCTCTCCAGGTGAGCTTCCAGGAGCGGCCTGCCAGCTGCTGCAGAACTGGGAACCATGGTGCGTTCACGCGCTCTGGAGCGATCAGAATTACTGATACTCCCTCCTCCTTCACTCTCTCCAGCAGTACTGATAGCAGAGGGACTGGGGGAAACGCATAAATTAAAGTTTTGGGCCATGGTTTGTGGGCAAAGGCATCCACCCCTAGCGGGGGGGTGTCGAGGGGACTCAGGGAAAAAAACAGGGGACACTGAGAGTTTTCTCGCGTCGCCAACAAGTCCACCTCTGCCCTCCCGAACCTGGTCCAGATTTGGGACACCAGGTCCGGGTGTAACGACCAGTCTCTGTCCAGAGGTCCCCCTCTCGACATGATGTCCGCCCCCCTGTTTAGAACACCTGGGATGTAAACAGCCCTCAGTGATCTGAGGTGAACGTGAGCCCAGCAGAGCAGCTCTCTGGCTGTGTTCAGGAGCTGCGCTGAGCGGACTCCGCCCTCGCGGTTTATATAAGCAGCAGCTGTTCTGTTGTCCGTGTGCACGAGGACATCCTGCTGTCGAAGCATGTGAACACCTGGGATGTAAACAGCCCTCAGTGATCTGAGGTGAATGTGAGCCCAGCAGAGCAGCTCCCTGGCTGTGTTCAGGAGCTGCGCTGAGCGGACTCCGCCCTCGCGGTTTATATAAGCAGCAGCTGTTCTGTTGTCCGTGTGCACGAGGACATCCTGCTGTCGAAGCATGTGAACAAAGTGCCTCAGAACTTTGTGCACTGTTAATAATTCCAACACGTTGATGTGAAGAGACGTGCCGGGTGGCCACGTCCCGCCCACCGTCTGAGATTGGCATGTGCCCCCCCACCCGGAAAGAGACGCATCGGTGAAGACCGACTTCCGTGACGTCACTTTGCCCAGGGGAACCCCTTCTGACAGAGTCCTGGGATTCCCCCAGAAAACAAGGTCCGTCCTCACTGAGGGAGGGATCGTGACTCGGCGTCTTTTGTGGCGTACAGGGTCTATTCTCTGGCGAATAAACCATCTCTGTAACTTCCGCATGTTCAATAACCCGAGTTTTAGAACAGCGTGAGCCGCGGCCATCATCCCTAACAGCCGCATAATTGTGATCGCTGACACAGTTCTGTGGGGCTGGACACGCTGAAGGAGTGACGTCAGCGACTCCTTCCTCTGATCTGAGAGGCGAGCTCTCATGCTCACGGAGCAGAGACTCACGCCTAAATAGACTGTTTGTTGTGCTGGTGAAGTGGAGCTCTTTTCCCAATTTATGGCAAAGCCCAATTGGGTCAAATGATTCACTAAGATCAGCGTCTGTTCTGCTGCTTCTGTCTTCGACCGAGACAGGAGCAATAGATCGTCGATGTAATAGATTACCCTCAGCCCCTGCGACCGCAGCGGGTTTAGGGCTGCCTCGATGACCTTCGTGAAAGTTCTCGGGGCGAGCGCGTACCCGAAGGGGAGGCGCTTGAACTCGTAACAGGTTCCCTGAAAGGCGAACCTGAGGAATTTCCGGTGTTTCTTCACGATCGGTACATGGAAGTAAGCGTCTCGGAGATCGATTGTTACGAACCAGTCCCCTGACGTCACACACTCGAGCACACGTTTTATCGTCAACATATGAAATGGACGTTTGACAACGTATCTGTTGAACGCCGACAAATCCAGAATCGGTCTGAGACCTCCCGACTTCTTGGGGACCAGGAAATATTTTGAATAAAACCCGGTGCGCTCCTCGCCCAAGGGGACCCGGGAAATGACGTTCTTGGTCAGTAGTTCCTGTAGTTCCAACTGCAGCGACACGCCCTGAGCCGGGGACGTGAGTTTCGTCTCCACGACCCCATTGAAGCTGGGCGGTATCCCTGCAAACTGCAGAGTGTAGCCGTTCAAAATCAGGCCCCGTAACCAGCTGTTTAACGAGCAGGTCTGGAGCCAAGCTGCACTGTGGTTCGACAGCGGGGCAGCCATAACGTTCCTTCGCCTGAGACGAGATAGACTGGTCTCTACCGCCGCCATGCGGACAGAGTCCGCATTGGCCCAAGGGAGACCCGGCTGGAAAGGGACGCTTGCCGAATGAATCAGTAACTGTGACTGAAGCATGCTCGGGTGGCGAGAAAGACGACAAAGTCCTGGCTGGGACAGAAGAGTCCAGACCAGGCTCATGAAAATTAGCCTTTTTAGAGAAAGCAGAAGTGTGCCCGACTCGTTCGTGCTGTTCAGAGCTCTGAGCCTGGAAGCAGTCACGTGAGCGCGCTCCCCCAGTTGAGTGGGGAGGCGGCGGGGGGCTCACAGGCGGGTCACGTAGCGCACGTACAGACCGGCTCTGTGATACATCTTGTGAGAAAACAATCGATTGATTTTTGTCACCTGAGTTCGGAGATGCGTTCACGAGCCTCGGAGAAGAGGCAACCATCGTGTTTGAACAAAGAACACTGTTTTCAAAAACAGAAACTTTATTTGCTTGAAACAAAACACTGTGAAAAACATCTCCCGCACACCGTCACTTCTTCCACTGGTCTTTCTTTCCACTCTGGTGCTGGCCGGCCCATGGGGGTTGGTAGCCGCCCCTTCCCCTGCCTTTCCCGGGTTTCTGGGAGTATGGGGACGGGTAAAACTTTGACGTGCCTGGAGGCTGCGGCGTGGCGAAAGTTTGATAGGGCGCAGAGAACCTCTGCTGGTTGCGGTATTGCTTGTTCTGCTCGCGCGGGCGCGCCGGCCCGGGTGTTGCAGCACGAGGGTCCACTCTAGGCGAAGCTGAGTGTTTACGGACCTGTTCCAGGGCGTCGGAGGAGGACTGCAGCTGCTCGAACACAGTCTTGTAGTGCTCCCCGAAAAGGCCCTGAGCAGAAATCGGCCCCTGCAGCAGCATCTTCTTAACATCCTCAGGGATGGAGTTGGACAGTTTTAGCCAAACCTGTCGCTGCAGCAGCGTGGCCCACGCTGAGATCCTGGCTGAACAGGTGGCCAGGAGCTCGCACATGTATGTGATGGTGTCCAGAGCCGCTCCTGCAGATTCGTGCGTCGGCTCCTGCCCGACCGCGTACGCCAAAAAAGCAATGTTATTTGCGACCGCCCCCACCTGCGCGGAGCATTTGTGGATGCGGTCCTGCATCTTGGTGGAAAACTGGTCCGCCGCCGACGGCGGTGTAACAGCTGTCCCCACGTGTTTTGCTGGCTTGACTCCAAAGACGCCGGACAAGCTGGACTCCAGCGGCGGCACCGGGGGGAAGATCTGGTCTGTCAGCCCCTGGACCTTCGTAGCTGGGATGAAAGACAGGACCGGAGCTCTGTTCTTCAGCGGATCGCTGGACTGTGCCTGCAGCAGCTTTTTGATTTCAGGGACGCAGGGCCAGATGTTCTGCGCCTCGCTCCCCGATTTGGCGGCAAATCTTCCCGCCAGGCGTGAGGAGGACTGTGGCGTGGTGCCTTCAGGGACCTCCATGTTCCACGCGCTAGCCGCCCACCTGATCAGTCCGGGCAGAGCGCTGTTCAGAGACACGTGCTCGTCCTGCTCGTCTGTGTCGGGCTGCTCTTGTCCTGGGTCCCCAGGGGATGGCGCTCGGCTGCTGCCTGGTGTCTCGTCCTGAGGCTGGAGGGGCACTTGGGGTGGAGACGCCGGGCCCGGCGCGCAGCTCGTGGCGGCCGCTCCGGCGGGCATGACTGCTCCCACGGTGGAGGGTATGGCCGGCCCCGCACCTCCCACGGGAGATTGCGTGACGGGGAGGCTAGTTGACTCCGGTATGTGGAGAAAAAACGAAGTCGGGTCTGACCCTTCGGGAGAGTACAGGCCGGACTCGCTAGATACCCCCGAGGACCCGTAGTCAGCCAGCTGCTCGAAGCTGAGGCCGAATGAGTCCTCCATCGGTTGCAGACCTACTTCCGTCGGGGGGAAGAGGCTGAACCGGCGCTGCCTTTCCTCTATCGGCAGAAGCATGCAGGCTCGACAGGTTAGGTTCTGGACCATGGCCTGCCGAGCGTGGCCGGCTCCGAGACAGGACTCGCAGAACGGGTGCTTGTCACCCTTTTGGATGTACCCGCTAATACATCCTGTGCAGCGCTTGAATAGTGGTTGACTGGGATCCATAGTGGTCTTCTTAACTTGTTAGTAGTCTTCAGTTGGTGAAAAAATTTTGGGAGCAGTTCCTCGGTCGAGAGGGGTTCTTATGGACCGAGGGCGTGGGCCCACAGCAGGTGGGCGTGGACTAGAAGTTTTCAAATGTTGGTGCAAAGCACAGGGTAAACCCAAAAGGCGTGGCTTAAAGGGCTACGCCCACAGGAAATGGAACTCCTGAGAGAACTGCAGCGCAGGCATGCTCAATCGATCTGCACACTGATCGTTCTATTTCCGGTTTATTGACCAATAGTAGAGCTGGATTTAGAAAGCAGCCCTCCTCATTAAAGTTGCAGTATGTAGCTTTTTTTATAAACATATTTCTTCTCTCTGTCACTATTTTTTGACAGAGTGATGGTAAACAGGTAATCTTTGAGAAATACTATATTCCTCTGGCGTCTCCCGGTGGTTAAAATAGCATTTATAAAAACCAGAGCGGGCCGTTTTTGACCAGCCAATAAAAACAGAGTTATTTTCATGAACGAGCTTCCCCCGCCCTCCCCCCGCCTCTCCCAGCGGCTGCGCGCAGCAGCCGGGCACGCTCCCGTCTCAAACAGTAGCTGTTTCAAGATGGCGGAGGTGGCGAGAGCTTCGTGCTCAAAGGATTGCCAAGCGATGCAGAGTTAGCAACTTTCCTGCTTGAAAAGTAAGTGTCTTTGCTTCAATCATGTGATAGCGCAAATGCCATGTTATTATCTACAACAGGCTAAAACCGTTTTCCGGCCTACAGCTGACGTGATGCTAATGGCAGCAGCTAACTCATTCAACCTCAGTATTGTTTCGATACGTACATTTAGTTATCCTAACTTATTGTATTGTGGATCAGCAAGCAGATATGATGAAAGTACTGTAACTGCGCTGTCTGTGTGAGATAGGCATGATCACAAGAACTAGCAATTAGCATATTGTCTGCTGATCATTTGGTGGTCATAATCGAAAAGTCTGTTAGTTGTACTACACAATATATGTTGTTGATGCATACATGTCAACCTCTTTGGACGTTTACCTGTATAAAGGGCCTCAAAAATCATTAATTTTTGGAATAAAATCTGTAAAACTTGCGGTGGGGTGGACGAGTTTGTTGTCTGCTGCGGACATGAGCCTGCAGTGAAGCAGGATGAAAGGAGAGCATAAAAAGTTCAAATTTTACTTCTAGCAGCAGAACAGGATGGAAGATGGCTGTTTGATGCTATTTTTTAAATCATCATTTAAATCATCATTTTTAAATCATCCTACATGCTTTGATATGTTAGATAAATTTGTCATTGTGTGATAAATGTGTTGAAAAGAATATCTGATTATTGTTTGAACTACATTATATGTTTTTATGCAGAGATGATGACTTTGGGGAAGGTCTGAGAAGAAGTGAATTTGGGGAGACTCCCATTCAGGTTTTGGAAACAAGGTAAGTAAGGGGAAAACATATTTATGTCAAGATTATTTTATGGTTTGCACTGCAACTAATATAACTGTGATCATAATATTATTACACAATTTTAAAATGTAGATGGTAAGGTTGTATGTCTAATATTGTTTATGAAATGTATTTCCACCAGATATTATGGTAGGCAGAAACAAAAACCAAAGTTTAATAGTTGTTTTTATATAATCCATCCATCCATCCATTTTCTTCCTCTTATCCGGGGTCGGGTCGCGGGGGTAGCAGACTAAGTAGGGAGGCCCAGACTTCTCTCTCCCCAGCCACTTGGAGCAGCTCCTCCGGGGGAATCCCAAGGCGTTCCCTGGCCAGCAGAGAAACATAGTCCCTCCAGCGTGTCCTGGGTCTTCCTCTGGGTCTCCTCCCGGTGGGACATGCCCGGAACACCTCACCAGGGAGGCGTCCAGGAGGCATCCTAACCAGATGCCCGAGCCACCTCAACTGGCTCCTCTCGATGTGGAGAAGCAGCGGCTCTACTCCGAGTCCCTCCCGGATGACTGAGCTTCTCACCCTATCTCTAAGGGAGAGTCCAGACACCCTGCGGAGAAAACTCATTTCAGCCGCTTGTATCCGAGATCTTGTTCTTTCGGTCACAACCCAAAGCTCATGACCATAGATGAGGGTGGGAACGTAGATCGATCGGTAAATTGAGAGCTTTGCCTTTTGACTCAGCTCTCTCTTCACCACGACAGACCGGTGCAGCGCCCGCTTCACTGCGGATGCTGCACCTATCCGCCTATCGATCTCACGCTCCAGTTTTTATATAATGTATTTCTTTATTGTTATGGCTTTTCTGTGCTGCAATTTTAGTGGACATAAAATTAGAATAATACAGATGCACAATATTGACAATAAATATCTTTGAAGCTTATTTTTTTATTATTTTATTTTTCTAACCGCGTCACAGAAAATGTACAACTTTATAAATTTAAGAATTTTTAAAAAGATGACTTAATTAAAATTCTGTGTTCATGTATAACATACACTTGCACTGAACGTACGTATTTTAGTGCGTGTTAAAAATATGATTTTGTCTATACTTTCGAGTTAGTCTCATTAACTTTTATTGAGAGCATTTATTGTACTGGTTCCCAAGTACATGTTTCTTTATTTCATGATCAAACTTGATTATTGTTGCTTTAATAAAATATGTAATGTGTTTCCTCAGTATCAATGTTAGTTTGTTTTTTACGTTTATATTTTTTTTGTTTCAGTATGTCTTCGCTAGACATTACGACGACAATGATGAAAGTGACTTGTTATTGCATGTTCTCTCCGTGCATGCGTGGGTTTTCTCCGGGTTCTCCGGTTTCCTCCCACAGTCCAAAAACATGCATGTTAGGCTGATTGGTGACTCTAAATTGACCCTGGGTGTGAGTGAGACAGGTCTCTCTTGTAAATGAGTCCCCGTGGCTCAACGAGGCTAGCCTGTATAAATAAAGGTTGAATGAATGAATGTTCTTCTTCCTCAGGTTGTCAGCGCTGTCCTGTTGATGATGATGGTGGTGGTGGTCCCACAGACAGCAGCAAAGCCACACAGGAAGTCCTTTGAAGGTTTAGCAGAAGAAACGGTCCCTCTGCGTTTGGACCCAAACAATTTAGTTCCCAGCCTAAAAGTCAGTTCTTTGGCCAGCGACTCCATCTCACCGTGGACCTACAAGTGAGGCTTCAGCTCCTCAGTGTGTTGTCCTTCATGAAGCTCAGAGTCCTGTTAACAGTTTTTGTCTCCTCTCTGTCCTCAGCATCTCCAGGGATGACAACATGTTCCCTCATGCGCTGTCGCAGGCTCACTGTTTGCTCAAAACCTGCCTGGACCACCAAGGACTGGAGGACGGGGGCCTGGAGTCCCGTCCCATTCTGCATCAGGTGCTGGTTCTGAGGCGAGTCAAGACGCCAGGGCCAGGCACCGCCTGGAGTCCAAACTCATCTCAGTGGGTTGCACCTGCGTGAGACCGAAGGTGATCAACCAGCACTGAGGACTGACCCATGGAGACCAGATGAAGACCATCTCCACGCGGGGTGTCCTCCAAAGATCTGTGGCAGGGTGTGGCCTTGGGGCAATTTCAATCCCAAAAATCCTCAATTAAAAGAAAAGAACTTTTAAACGAGTTGATGAAGTTTATCAATGAACCTTAATTTTTTTATTTATATACTGTATACTGTATATATATATATATATATATATA
>JBBPBX010057319.1:0-14034 GCA_038048925.1 Garcialebias charrua | reverse complement strand
AACCAACCCAATCTGATCGCTGTTTTAACTACACCAACGCACACAAAAGTGATCTGATTCAAATGCAAGGTGTCTCTGTAAAATGATGTGAAAACAAATAAAAATCAATGATTTTTATTAATTTGTCGACCTGTGACAAGGTCAAACAAAGTCGGCAAATTTTGTGTGATTTTTGTGAAAATCAAGACAAAAGATGCCTCGTGTTATTTTAAACTTGCAGTCTAAAATAAAGTGTGACAGACAGTTAGTTTTGCACAGAATCTAAGATAAAAGTGTCAAGTTTTATCAAAAAGCAGACATGTCTGTCTGAATTCTGTGTAACTGTTCTGCCATCAACATTTGATTTTCTGCGAAAATCAAATTAAAAGGAGCTGTGAGTACAATATTTCAAATTGTTCCTGTTTAAAACAGGAACGTTCAAACATGTACAAATTACAGGAAGACTGCGTCTTCTAATGTAACCAGCAGATGGGGTGTGCAGCGCTGGATGAGTTTATCACAGCGACTGCAATTTCTCTATCTGACCGCTATAAAGGTGCTGTTGTCGCCTGTGAGCGCAGCCCTGAGCTGCAAACATTCACAGACGTCTAACAACGGATCAAAACATCAATCAGACAGACCCAGAGCCCTGACGTGACAAAACTCTAGAACCCCAGTCTCACAAAAATGAAATTATGTGAGTAAAATCGGTTGGACTGTGAAACATTTTAAACTGCGTTTAAAAGAAAAAAGGTCGGTCCTTCAAAGTAGTTGCAGCCGCCGGTGTCACGTGACCTGGTCACATGGCGATCCATAGTTTCTGAACAACGTACTCATACATCCACTCAAATCTCAAAAACACTGCGATGAAGCAGTCTTCAATGACAGTAATGGACAAAAAAGCATGAAAACTTGTCTGGGACAGTCAGCTGAAGTGAAAGTAGATGAGCAAGCGTCAACACTTACAGCGTAAGCGACCAATCACAGCGAAGACAGAACAGTAGTTAAAAAACCCAAGTGTTCATGGGAAATGGAGTCTTCTTAACCGTACGCCACTCACGTGTGACGTGCCGTTCGAGCGGTACGTTCACGGACCTGCGGTCTTTTGAACTTTAGCGAGGAACGGACTTTTAACGTTCTAAAACACCTATAAATATTGCAAAACACTGCGGTTAAGCCAGTCTTCGACGATATCACGTGCATAGAAACGAACAACACAGAGAAACTGTCAGAAATGTGTGCAAAAATGAATCTTGACAACCAGCAGTCTCACAGAACCAACTTCTTTGAACACAACACACAATGGACCAATCACAGCGCTTTAAGCAGCCATTTTGCTCCGGTAATGCCAACTTTTAGCTCGACCCGAAGTTCTGGACACTCTTTCACAAAATAAACGACTATTACACCATAGACAATTCTGCTAACGAGCTAAACACATCCAGGCTAGCTCCCACGCCTCCCAAAGAAGTCAGTACGTCTAACTGTGTAAACAACGGACTTTACGTCTATCGGAACCGGAACCCGGTCCAAAGCTGAGTTGGTTCAATAGAACCTCAGCAAACCAAACGTTGTAACAGATTAGGAACAATGGAGCAGCAAATGTGTGAAACAGACGTTCAACAGTAACCCGCACATGTAATAAAATGAAGTAGTGGTGACGCGGCGGTCACAAAATGGAAAATGCATGCAGCCTCGTGACACGTTATGAACGTCTCACAAACACAGACACAACATTTATCACTCATCAGCTTCAAACATACGTTGAGATGTGAAAGAAAAAATAATTCTACCGGGAAATTATCCAGACAATGCCACGATTAGCAACTCCCGGACACTCCACCAGCCAGAACCATCTAAACCCAAAACCAGGATACAGAACTAAGCCAACACGTTATGAGCACGTAGACTACAAAAACAAAACAAATCAATAACCGTCTTAGGGACTCGTACGAGCCACCAAATTGTAGATAATATGCTAATTTGGCAGACCTGGGACCAGCAAATTGCAAAGGAATATAGGTGAATACGTCAGTTTGCTGAGTTACCTATATTTTTGATGCCAGGTCTGAGCAGGTCTTATCTGCACAAACCTTTCACCAATTCGCGAGTTCACCCTTTTTCCGGTATTAAATTGTTTTACTATGATTAGCCAGAAAATGTAATTTCACAAGAGACTTCAACTTATGTTGGTCTACCAGAAAATAGACCTTTTATTGAAACTATCACAAAATTACATTAAACATTTGTATCGATATTAGCTCTGATTGACTAAACTACTTGACAATAATTCAAATTAAAACAAACAGACAGTTAGGAACCTTTCTGTTGGCACATTACTTAGTTTCACTGTGTAAGAAAAAGGAAGAAGTAGGAGGAAGATTAAAGAGTGGAAAGCTAAGTTAACCAAAGTTAATTATTTTGAAATTTACAGGGTGGCACCTTCCCATACGGATCCTGCTGTACCTCCGACACGTGCAACATACAAACAAGCCTCTTTACCTGGTGACGATAGTCCCTTGGAGGTGAGGACAGAGAAGTTTGTGGACACTAACGGACTGTGTTGTCCAGCTCACGTCCAGCCGACTTAGTGCGTGTATAGCTGCTTCAGATGAGCCGGGAGCACGCTTTCACCGGCAGGAACAGAACCAAGCGCGCTGACTGATTTCAAAATAAAACTTCAGAAAACAAATTCTTTCAGAGATGAGTGCTTTGAGACACAGTAAGCTTTACTGTGACTCCAGCTGAGACGTGGGTCTAGTTGACACAATGACCGGAACGTTTTCCAGCTTTCCAGAGGAGAAAAACCAAGTTGTTAGTTAGTACTCCCCATCACACTAAAGGGAAAAGCAGGAAATCTCCCTTTATATGGGAGGCGGGGTCTTCCCCACCTCCTTAATGACTACTGGCTGGTTTAACAAAATAAAAGATGGAGTTTGATTCCATAGGCAGAAGGGCTCTGAAGGACGACAGGAAAACTGTTTACATAAATGACCAGATGCACTGGCCTGTTGATAGCTTTGTCTAGCACGAAGACAAAACAGAAAAGGAAGTAACAGTTTTTCCCTGACTCATGTCTTTAGATTCAGAGCACACGTTATATTGTAGAATGAACCAGCAGAAGGACAACTCATGCAAGTAACAGATCATCATTGAAATGACAAAAATATACTGTTGATCAATTCTGAATTAACACACATTAAAAAGAAAGTTCAATCTGATTAATTGGTGTCCATTAATTCAAAATAATTGTAACGAAGACAGTGTCCACTCGTCTCCTTGAGATGTCCAAGAAAGTGTAACACTGAGAGTTTCAGAGAGATGTACTTGAAGGTCAAGACAGATGGCCTGTATCACTACATAAACAACAAGGGTTATATATCTTTTCTTCTAACCCCGGCAAAATCTTCTTTCCTTCTGCTCTCACGAAACTACTGATCAAGGGTTTTTTACACCCTGGTTCAAATCTTCTGTTACAATTCAGCTCAAAGAATCGGTCAGCAGCTTAAGGCGTCCCCAAAACCGCTGATCCAAACTAATCAGCTCTCAACAGCGGGAATCTCTCATCCGCTTCCAAAACAACAAGGGAATCACACCCCTGCTTCAGTGCTTCACAAACAACGGGAATCCCACCCGCTTCCAAGAACACAGTTTCACACTTTTCCTTCTTTCCTTCCAAACAGCCAGTGTGTACCCTTTCATCCATCTTTTTAAGCACCTTGGAATGTGCTTTACAAATAAAGATAAGATATCTGTTGTGTCAAATGACAGTTTTGACATTTTAATTGCACCTCATTTGAACTCATTTTTCTTTCAACCTTTATTTTCTGTTAGATTACATAGATCAGACAGAGGGGGAGCTCTAGCCTAAAACTGTGCTGTAGCTGCTGTGATGCTGATTAGTGTCTTAATGCAGGTGTGTGGTTCTTTGTCACAATCAGTGCCAGTGCATGAAGGAAGGTAGACACGCACCGGTGAGTAGCAGTTTCAATAAACCTGTCAGTTTTTGAGTCTAGAAGCAAACTTATGGTAAACAACACAGTAGTTTGAGGTGATTTTAGGCCCTTTGTGATTTTAGAAGGCCCTCTGTGTTTGTTTAGTTCCATTGTAAGTCTCTTGTGAGTTTTGAGTTAAGTTGACCAAATGCTGTTTTGAGACTCTTTAAGTTAAATCATCCATTTTAGTTTAGATTACACATTTAGTCTTTCTATATTGTGAATTTCATGAAAGCAATTAGTATTTTGTAAGCTTAGAAATGAATCATGCAAGTCAAATATTACTTTTATTTCTCTAATCCTTAAATTACTTGCATGAAAATCCCAGTGATTTAGGCATCTTTTGTTGGCTTTGTTGGGCTGGATTTATTGGCTAAAAACAATTGTTTGTAATTATTTATTTGATGTAATTAGGTAAGATACAATTAAGATAACAAATGACAATAAAGTATTACAGTAACATTTATTAGAACATTTAGAAGAATTATCAAGAAATGGTCAAAAATAATATAGTAAATGGTTAAATGCTTTAAAATGGTTACTTCCTTGTTTGTCAGAATATGTGTTTACACAAGTTAAAATATGAATTTTGTATGTATTTATATGGTTTAAGTGATTGAGAACATTGGAAGCTAAGCTGTTGATCTGTTTTTTTTCCTAAGGTTTTCAACCTATTCATCCTATTCATACTATTCATTCTACTGATTCTGCTGCTACTGCTGTAGAACCATCTGTGAGAGAAATTAATAAAGTTGATGAAGTGAGTTGAGCCTACGTCTACCTTCTTCCTGGATCTTTCAAGTCAGATCAGCACTGGTTGGAGAAAAGACTTGACAGTTGAAAACCGAGCGAACAGCAAGGAGTAAAGATAAACGGCTTTGCAAATCCAGGTGCTGTGGACGCAAGGACAGAATGGCAGAAGAAGTCAAACAGCTCAAGAAGGAGCGGACTATTGCCAAGAGCCTTTTCACTCGTCAAGCCAACATTGTCACGAGAGATGCTAATATAATGGTTCATGGAGAACTAATAGAGGAATTTAAGAAACTTTCTGAATGTCTCAAAGAACTATTAGAAAGAAATGACAATTATATGTCAGGACTATTATCACTGGCAGACACAACAAAATATGAGGAACCATATATTGAACAGCAAGAGGAGATTGATAAAACAGCTAGAGAGGCTGAAGAAAAATTTAAACTCATAAGAGAGACTGTTCAAGATAATTTGTGGTCCAGATATGGCCAGTAGGAAGTGATAACAGCTGTCCTGGAGGCTGAAGAAAGTGAACAAGTAGCAACCGACTTGCCTGTCTTGAACATAAATGTTGAAGGCTTTGAAGTCCACATGAACCTTTTGGAAAAAAGGGTAAAGCAAGCTATTGAAACCATGCTAGTCTGGGAACGATGGATCCCTGTAGAAGAGAGAAGAACTTTTGATACAAGAGTAAAAAACTTAAAATCAATGAAAAATAAACTTGAACTGAGAAGGGCAGAATTTGTCACATGTCGAGTCACAGAAGCCACTAGTGGGAGGAGTGGAGCACCATTGCTGACACCCGTTGGTGCAAACCCAATTGTAAGATTAAAACCCACATCTCTTCCCATTTTCACTGGTGATAAACGGGAATATTATAGATGGAAGAAGGAGTGGGAAAGCTTGCAAAAGCAAGGGGAGCCAACTGGATCGATGGAGGTGAAGAAAATACAACTTCTGGACAGTATTGATGGAAAACTAGCAAAAGAGCTAAGACTGTCAACGTACAACTCTGCTGACGATGGATTCAGAGTACTCTCAAACAGGTATGGAAATAAATCTCTAATAGCAATAGAAATCTTAGAAGATTTGGAGAACCAACCCCCTGTGAAAGGAAACCAACCAAGAAAAGTAATTGACTTGATCCAGGTGGTGGAAAAGGCACTGACGGATCTCACTGACCTGGGAGACACCGGTGCACTTAAGAACCCACTAATGATAAAGACAATAGAAAGCAAACTTCCAGACTTTGTGAAGAGGGACTGGCTCATGTTCATGATGGATCCTAGTAACAACGTAACGACGGACAACCATTTTGACATGCTCCTAAACTTCCTACAAAAGCAGGAATGCATACTGGAAAGGCTGGAGCAACTTAACATCGCTGATAAGCCAGATCATTACCCAGTCAAGAGACCAGAAAAGAAGTTTGCCAACACCAAAACCACAAAAAGTGAGCATGAAAATGTATGTGGTGTGTGTGGGGAAGAGAGACATTATAATAAACTTTTCTTCTGTAGAAAGTTTAAGGCTCTGACTGTTCCAGAGAAGAAAGCCACTTTAAAGAAATTAGGGTCATGCATGAAATGTCTCTGCTGGCATTCTGATGGAGGAAGTTGTAAAGATGCATACCTCTGCAGGAATAAAGAGTGCAAAAGGGGAGGCTCAGCTGACCACCACTACTTCCTCTGCCCCAAAAACACCAAAGTGGATGATGAGGTCTTACGGAAAAGCAGTCCAAGTAAGACCAAACTGACAGCTGACCAAGAAAATTTCTTGTCTGAATTGTCTCCAGAAATGGCAGAGAGGTGCAGGAAGGCATTCACAAATGGAAATACCCGAGCAGGAAACTCAATCAAAGCTCCATCTAAACTACTTGAAAAGCATGGACTGTCTGAGCTGCCAGTCATTCTGATGTTAATGGAGGTAACAGCTAATGCAGGTCAGAAGATTGGAACACTTATAGACCTGGCATCTGACACAAATTACATCACACATAAGGCTGCTGACCGTCTAGGACTACGCAGTGAGGAAATGACTCTAGTGTTATATGGTGTGGGTGGAATGTCCATGAGAGTGAACACAAAGAGATACCTCCTCAGAGTCCGCATTCAAACTCCTACAGGGAAGGTGAGAGCACATGAACTGATTTGTTATGGGCTGGATGAAATTGCCAAAGTCCATAAAGAAATTGAACCAAGAAAACTTCGAACCTTCTTCCCAGAAGTGGAGCTTGAAGAACTGAAAAGGCCTAAAGAAGTTGAGTTACTGATCAGTCACCGTGAGGGAAGACTTGCCCCTCAAAGGGTCAGAGTGGTTGGAGACCTTGTTTTGTGGGAAGGCCCTCTGGGAAAGACTGTAGGTGGTGCTCATCCTAGTATGTTTGAGAATGTTGAAATGGCAGCACACATGTCAAAAACTCACTTTGCTCGGTCAATGCGGACTGCTGCTGTGAAATACAAGGAGTTTCCAGTGCACCCAAGTCCAGAAAAAGTCCCGCTATATACAACTACAGTTACCACAACCTGTGACTTCCTCGAATGGTGGAGATGGGAGAGCATTGGCGCATCCTGTGAGCCTAAATGTGGAGGGTGCCGTTGTGGCAACTGTCAGCCTGGTGGGAAGGAAATGACCCTTGCAGAGGAGAAGGAGCTGGAAATAATAAGAGAAGGACTTACTTATGTCAAGGAGGATGCTCATGTCAATTCATCGCATTGGGATGCAAAGTATCCATGGTCAGAGGATCCTGGCACACTCCCTAATAATAGAAATGCTGTCCAAGCCACATTCTTAAGAACAGAAAAGCAACTAGAGAAAGAACCTGAATGGAAGAAAGCATATACTGATCAAATTCACGAAATGGTGGACCAGGGTGCAGCTATCAAGCTCACTGAGGAGATGAAAGAAAGTTGGGAAGGCCCTGTGTGGTATGTGAGTCACCTGGTTGCCCCAAATCCTCACTCAGTGACAACTCCTGTTCGGTTGGTGTGGAACAGTAGCCAAAAATTCAAAGGACTTAGTATGAATGATATCCTTCTAAAAGGACCTGATGTGCTTAATCCCATCAGGGCTGTCCTACTACGATTTAGGCAAGGTGTGTTTGCAGCCTTAGGAGACATCAAAAAGATGTATAATTCAGTCTGGCTGGAGGACCGTGAAATGCATCTACACAGGTTTCTCTGGAGAGATCATCCTGTAAACGACATTGAGGAGTTTGCCATCACCAGAGTAAACATTGGTGACAGACCAGCTGGATGCATTGCACAACTAGCAATGAGAGAAACTGCAAAGCTACCAAGCTTTACTCACCTGGAAGAAGAACGCAGAGTCCTAGAAGAGGACACCTATGTGGACGACATCCTCACTTCCCATAACAGCCTTGAAACGCTAAGTTTGATCACGCAAGGAGTGGAAAAAATACTAAAAGCAGGAGGCTTCCACTTAAAACCCTGGGTGTGGTCTGGTCAAAGTGGGAGGCAAACGAGCATGGGAGACATCCAACCAAAAAACCTAAACCCTCAGAGCAAAACCATTATCCTCCCAAATCAAATGAGGGATGAAGATAACAAAGCTCTTGGTATAGGCTATGATACTGAAGAAGACAAACTGTACATGCTAACCTCAATAAATTTCTCTAAGAAGAGAAAGAAAATGCGGATGGGTAAGAATCTTATCAAAGATGAGGTAAGGCCTGCAACACCAAATCCACTGAGCAGGAGGGTGTTATTGAGCCAAGTAGCCAGTCTCTATGACCCAATTGGCCTTGTTGCCCCAGTAAAACAGAATGGTTCAATCCTTGTGAGAAAGGCCTTCCAAGAAACTGCTATTGGGAGGATGACTCATGAGACCTGGGACAAGCCACTCTCAGCTGGACTCAGAGAGGAAGCCATCAAACTCTTTGAAGAATATGCCAGCCTAAGCCAGATTAAGTTCCCCAGGAGTCTGACACCAACTGACTGGAAGGGTCAACCTGTTGCAGTCACCTTCTCAGATGGGAGTGACAAGACTTATGGAGCTGTCATGTACCTCAGATGGAACACAGCACATGGAGCAGAGGTCCGCTTTGTGGAAGCAAAGGCCAAACTAACTCCACTTGACCAAAAAGGAGAAGCTGTAAAAGCTGAAATCTGTGGAGCAGTTTTTGCAGCTCGACTCCGTAAGTACTTTGAGCGACAGTCAAGAATGCAGGTGGAGCGCTGGTTTCATTTAGTTGACAGCCAAACAGTACTTGGAGCTATTCAGAGAGAGAGCTACGGATATCAAACATTCTACGCTAACCGTATTGGTGAAATCCAAAAGATTGCACCAGTCAAAGATTGGTGGTGGGTTCCTGGTGAGTTAAACATTGCGGACATCATAACAAGAGGAAGCACAGCTGCAGAGCTGAAAGAAGGATCTGTTTGGCAGAATGGTCCAAATTTTCTTAAATCACCAGTGGAGGAGTGGCCCATAACGTCACCTGGAGAAGTCGCCGCTCAAGCTAGAGAAAATGTGAATAAACTCCAAAGAAAAGCTTTCACAGCCGCTATCACAAGAAGCCAGACCAAACAAAACAAAACTCGGCAGCCTCCACAAACAGCCCAGAAAGATCAAGTCAAAGATCCAGCTATTGCTGGAGGAAATCAGAGAGCTGGCTGGGTCAACAAACTGGTCATTGTAGAAAGATACAGCACCCTACAAAAGCTTGTTGACGTGGTTGCATGGATCTGCCGAGCTGTTAAAACTTGGATGGAGAAGTGGAGGACGAACAAAAACCTACCTGATAAAGGAAAAGAAATACCTGAGAAAGTGAACATTCCTGTACTAACTGTAGCTGAGCGTCAAAATGCCCTCATAAGTCTATTCTTGGCAGCTCAGGAAAACAAAACATTCCCAGAGACAACTCTCAACAGACTGGTTGTGTACCGTGACACCAATGGACTATTGGTCTGTGGAGGAAGAGTTCAAATGTTTGTTGAAGACAAATCTGCAGTACCAATCCTGCCTTTTGACTCTTGGTTATCTACAGTACTAGCTAAAGAAGCACACAATGTAAACCATGAAGGAATTGCTGGAACTCTTCTCAAAATAAGGAAAAAAGCATGGGTGGTGAAGGGGCGAAGATTGGCGAAAAAAGTTGTTGACAATTGTATAATCTGCAAAAAAATCAAGGCAAAGGAATGTCAGCAAATTATGAGTGATTTACCCACAGAAAGAGTGAATCCTGCTAAGCCTTTTGAATACACCACTGTAGACCTGTTTGGACCGTACATGGTGAAAGATGAGGTAAAGAAGAGAGTCAAACTCAAGGTATGGGGCATTGTATTCTGCTGCATGGCATCACGAGCATTGCATACTGATGTTATATGTGACCAGTCATCTCAAGGTTTCCTGCAAGCCTATCAAAGGTTTACTGCACTCAGGGGTCATCCCAGGAAGCTGTGGTCAGATCCTGGTACAAATTTTGTTGGTGCCAAACCTGCACTTCATGACCTGTATAATTACATAGACAATTTAAACAAAACTGAGTTGGAAAACAAAGCAGCCAAAAGTGGAACTGAATGGTCCTGGAAAATCCATCCTGCAGACTCGCCACACAGAAATGGGTCAGCTGAAGCAGCTGTAAAGCTGGTAAAAAGAGCTCTCAAGAACCTGGCTGGTGATGGAATCTTCACTTGGAGTGAATTCCAAACATTTCTCTACATGGCAGCAAATATTGTAAATGAAAGGCCAGTAGATGCACAAGTGCAAAGCAGAGAAGGTTGTGTTGGCTACGTCAGTCCCAACTGTCTCCTCCTTGGACGAGCTGGCTCAAAAGGCGATCCAACTAACTTCAGCTTTGAGGGTTATCCTTATAAGAGACTCCAGAGCATCCAGTCAGAGGTAAACAGATTTTGGAAAAAGTGGTGTGAACTAGCAGGCCCAAATTTATTTGTACGGAGTAAGTGGCACACCAAACAGCGAAATGTTGCTGTGGGAGACATAGTTTGGGTTGCTGACCAAAATGCACTAAGGAGCCAGTATAAACTTGGCAGAGTGGTGAATGTTACCTCTGACAAAAAAGGAATCGTCAGAGATGCAAACGTAAGAGTGTGCCCAAGCTACCCAGTCTCCAGCACCAACTCTGCAAAAGGACAAAGTAGACAAAAGTTCCCTGCCACCATCTTACACAGGGATGTGAGACGCCTCATTGTCCTCCTTCCCATAGAAGAACAACAACTACAAGACTCTGGGAAAGTTGTGTGACCTCCTTGGGTTTTCACCAGGAGCTCAAGTGGGAGGTGTTGTGTCAAATGACAGTTTTGACTTTTTAATTGCACCTCATTTGAACTCATTTTTCTTTCAACCTTTATTTTCTGTTAGATTACATAGATCAGACAGAGGGGGAGCTCTAGCCTAAAACTGTGCTGTAGCTGCTGTGATGCTGATTAGTGTCTTAATGCAGGTGTGTGGTTCTTTGTCACAATCAGTGCCAGTGCATGAAGGAAGGTAGACACGCACCGGTGAGTAGCAGTTTCAATAAACCTGTCAGTTTTTGAGTCTAGAAGCAAACTTATGGTAAACAACACAGTAGTTTGAGGTGATTTTAGGCCCTTTGTGATTTTAGAAGGCCCTCTGTGTTTGTTTAGTTCCATTGTAAGTCTCTTGTGAGTTTTGAGTTAAGTTGACCAAATGCTGTTTGAGACTCTTTAAGTTAAATCATCCATTTTAGTTTAGATTACACATTTAGTCTTTCTATATTGTGAATTTCATGAAAGCAATTAGTATTTTGTAAGCTTAGAAATGAATCATGCAAGTCAAATATTACTTTTATTTCTCTAATCCTTAAATTACTTGCATGAAAATCCCAGTGATTTAGGCATCTTTTGTTGGCTTTGTTGGGCTGGATTTATTGGCTAAAAACAATTGTTTGTAATTATTTATTTGATGTAATTAGGTAAGATACAATTAAGATAACAAATGACAATAAAGTATTACAGTAACATTTATTAGAACATTTAGAAGAATTATCAAGAAATGGTCAAAAATAATATAGTAAATGGTTAAATGCTTTAAAATGGTTACTTCCTTGTTTGTCAGAATATGTGTTTACACAAGTTAAAATATGAATTTTGTATGTATTTATATGGTTTAAGTGATTGAGAACATTGGAAGCTAAGCTGTTGATCTGTTTTTTTTTCCTAAGGTTTTCAACCTATTCATCCTATTCATACTATTCATTCTACTGATTCTGCTGCTACTGCTGTAGAACCATCTGTGAGAGAAATTAATAAAGTTGATGAAGTGAGTTGAGCCTATGTCTACCTTCTTCCTGGATCTTTCAAGTCAGATCAGCACTGGTTGGAGAAAAGACTTGACAATATCCCATCCTTGTCGCCATTAATGTTCTATGAAATAATTGATCAACCCAAATGGTTAATGTTTCATCATCTTTTTTGATTCGTGAAAGGTGGGCACACTCACTGGTTTGGAAGAAAACAGACTTAATTAAAAATAATGAATATTTATTAAAGAAGTCTTGTGACAGAAAAAGGAAACAACAAAGACAAACAGTTGTACATCTCTTCAGATATACAATAAACATACAAGACAAACTGTTTTCCTGCTAGAAATAATTGTGTCATTTAAATCCGCCACAGTACCAACATCACATACAAACTCAAGGCATTGACAAATTACAGTATTTTCTCACCTTTGACACTTGAACAGGGGAGCCGCTCTGTTCAGCGAGAGAAAAGTCATCAATGCGCACACCGGGCGTTTGGATCAAAAACCCACGGTAGACTCCAATGTTTATCTGAACAGAACTAATTTTATACCTTGTGGGGGTGTGTGTGGTTCTCTTCACTCACTCTCAAAAACATGTTTTCGACTTAACATGGGAGGATTTCTCCCAAGGTCTGTTATTGCAGGCTTGTCTGAGAAAGAGATGGGCAAGCATCTAAGTGCAAAAGTCTGCACAGCTGTTTGTGTGAGAACGGGCCCTTGTTCTCAGACTTCCAGCGCAACACCTGCACACCATCCTCCCATGACAAGACCAGCTACAGAAACGGATACTATACTTGAAATTATATGGTCAGCTTAATTAATACACAAAATATAATAGTCAAAAAGCATTAAGGTTGCTCTGGTTTTATCTCATCCATCTCAGAGGCCCACCACTGGTGCTGACCCTGTCATGAATACTTATCAGTTTTATGACATGTATCAAAAACTTAAGAGCGTTTTGAAACAAAGCCTGTTTTTCTGTTTAATATACATATATATATATATATATATATATATATATATATATATATTATAACAGATTGAGTTTAACATAAAATAGTGTTTTCTGTTTAAATATCAGTTAATAAGTCTTCCATTATGCCACCTTGTTTAGGACTGGATCCAATCACCCAGGACAGGTCTCCAGTCCATCACAGAAGCCGTTTTCGCACTGCACGGCCCTCCCCAGCCCTCCCCAGCCCGGCTCGTCCCTGGTTGGCCCACAGCCAGCCCTGGCCTGCCCCCGTTCATTACGCATTGTGTGCAGAGCCGCCTTGAAGTGGGTGGGGTGTTCTCTTGAAGTGGGTGGAGTGTTCTTGTGTGCGCGCTTACAGTGTTTTAAGAGAGGACACGCCGCAAAAAAATATTTGTTAGCTGAATATATATACTGCATTAATGTTTCTGAGTTAAATTTTTGTTAATAACTGATTACAAATCAGCTTATGTTAGAACGTAAATAACACGAAGCGCGCACCCAAACAGAGCATTTCCGCCTTTCAGCGCAAGCTGAATTTCATAAAAATATAACTAATATTCTGTAACTCTTGCGCGCAGCCAGGGTTTTAAAATATAACTAATAATCTCTTACATCCTGCACGTAGCCTGAATGTTACGAGGGGTGATTCCTTTATGGCTTATGGTTAATTGTACTTATTGGTTTTAGAGTTTATCATGTGTAACCTTTTTGTATAGCATGTTTTAAGAGTGTATAATTTTAGTATAATTTTAGTATGATTTTAGTATGATTTTATTATGTGTATTTCTTTTGTAAAGCACTTTGTGATTTTATATCTGTGAAAGGTGCTATATAAATGAAGTTTACTTACTTACTTACTTACTTACTTTATAGGAAACGTAGACTCCTCAAAAAAACCAATACTCCTCCGTAGCTGAGTGGTTAGAACGTGGGCTTTCAACTCTACATTTTATCTTGACTCGGGGAAGCGGGTTCGCTTCCCACCTGGTCCAAGTTATTTTACTTTTGTCTTTTATTGGAGAGAAAAAAAGGAGTTTGTGTTAACCATAACGCAAACTCCTTTTTTTTTTTTTTTTGGAGAAA